>BPLQ01014864.1:15000-161924 GCA_021605075.1 Caerostris darwini
CCGGGACCTACAATTTACAGTAGCTTCGAAAACCACTAACAAACATCCTTGCCAACACCAGAATTCGAACCTGAAGCCTGTGGTACCAAAGTCCAGAGCGCTAGCTCATTGGCCATCAGACCGCAGGTTTGGTTTGATCCTCTACTGTCATTTTGTGCATATGAGGGTTAAACAGACCGGTACCTACAGTTTAAGGTGGATTCTGAACCCCTAACAAACATTCATGCCACTGCCAGGATTCCAACCTTAAACTTGTGGTACCAAAGGCCAGAAAGTCAGGCTATCAGGCTGCTGATTGATATTCTATATGCAGATTACTTGTTAGTCACAAATTCGAAGTCTTAAAATAAATAGGAATTTAAAATTCTTACCCTCAACACTCGCTGCCAAGTCTTTTCTACTCGACGCCTTAAAAGTATTTTTTTTTTCTGATATTGATTTTAAAAATAGAAAAAAAAAGACAAATAGTTTACAGGATACATTTTGCTCGTTTGTAGCAAAAAATGACACATATCGAAAGATATCATCATGATTTATTTACAGAAAAGCAATTTAACGTAAGTATTTTCTGATTCAATCATTAAACTGCATTATGCGGCATTTTGCTTTCGATGATAAAATATTTTAAGCCCTATCATTTCATTCCATTCTCGTTGAAATCGAATGCTTCAGAAATGCCTTTCTTTCAATTGAAAATATTATAGACATGACTTCAACACGGATAACAGATTTGAGATTTAATTTTTCCTAATGATATCGGTTTTGTAGTAAATGACTGAAAAAATAAATTACAATGTAAAATTTATATTTTAGCAAGTGTAATTTAAAAATTAGATAACTGCTTTCTGATTTATATATTTCTATTTGCACTTTAATAAAACATCACACAAACTATTATTTACAATATAGGTGTTCTGTTGTTACTTATCCCACTTGGCAGACACCAACATCCAGACCAAGCCCAAGAACCCGTGTGGCCTCATGTAAAGAGGGAGAGGGGGGGGCAGCTTCCGTTAGGATGGAGCACCCGTAGGTAGAAGTCTGACTTGGCTCCGAGTTGCTGAAGAAGAAAGGCAATGCCTTTCGGTAGGAACTTTCAGAGGGAACTACCCACATTTGCGTATCGTATGGGAGAAAATTCCCCACAGGTAGTCCCGACTTAGCTCCATGATGACTTGGCTCCGTGACGCTGACTTTTTACGGGGTAGGGTTATCACCCCTACATCCACTGCTCTACAGTAATATTAGACAAGGACCTGCGGCTTAAAGTGCCACTACAAACATCCATGGCACCGCCGAACCCGAAACCTGTGTCACGGAGAGCCAAGCGGTTTTCTGTTTCTAATGTATTCTATTATCCTTTCAATGTATTAGCTGAGATGCAAAGATTTCTATCGTAATTTTTTTTAACTCGCAAAAGAAATTTCTATTAATTATTCTCGTCACTTACGTTCAATTTTGAATTGCCACATAAATTGCAAAACAAACATGAAAGCTTTTTACATATGACCCCATGATAATTGATACATATGGAAGCATAACATATGAGAGCACGATAACTGATACATATGGCAGCATAACATATGAACAGCATGACATATGATACATATGGCAGTATAACAAATGTCAGCATGACAACTGATAAATATGATAGCATGACAACTGATACATGTGGTAACATAACATATGATAACATGATAACTGATAATTGATACAAATGACAGCATAACATATGCCAGCATGATAACTGACACATATGACAGCATGATAATTCATACATATGACATTATAACTTATGACAGCATGATAACCCATACATATGCTAGCATAACGTATGACAGTATGATAATTGATTCATATGGCTTTATAACATATGACAACCATGATAATTGATTCATATGGCTTTATAACATATGACAACCATGATAACTGATACATATGGTAGCATAACGTATGATAGCATGATAATTGATACATATGGCAGCATGATAACTGATATGCTTATATTTTTTCCACTCATTTGATTAACATAAATAAATTCCACAACATTGAATTATGCTTCAATTTACTATAATTTTTTTTTCAGATTCACTAGGGAAAACATTTAATTTTACAAATGATACTACTGATTTCTTTTTAATTAGAGCACAGATTTATTGCCCAATCATAAAATTTCACGATTACGTTAACGTTTTTAATAAATAACCGATTTTCCTTGAGACAAGTAAAAGCTACCACGCCTCTTCCTGGTTGTTCATTACCCACATTATTCTTAGATAACACCATACGAGTTCAATGAACAAAAAAATACCGAAGATTCGCAACGCCTTTGTTTAACGACATTTTGAGGACACAGTGCGGGTACTATTTAGATTTTGTAGTTTAGGAGACATCAGGGTATTTGGGGTTATTTAACTTCTTAAATGTAGATGTAAGTTGATTCAAGTTATTAATCAAGTACTTTATTGAGTAAATATAAACAAATTTGTTCACTGAATATTTATTATTCTATAATTGCAATATCTAGATCGTTTTTATTATCCCAAAAATTGTACATCAAAATAAAATTATTCTTTAATGCTAATTTTCCTCATCAAAATGGCATCAAATGTTTAAAAATCTCACTTTCATAGCGTACATTTTGCTCAAATTATACGCTTAAATATGTTCAGAAGATATTTCAATTTTATTATAAATTAATTTAATTTTCCTAATTAATATGGCTGCCAGATGGCCAATTATCTAGAGTTCTGATCTTTGGTACCACAGGCTTCAGGTTCGAATCCTGGAGGTGGTACGGAGTTTGTAGTCGTTCGGAATCCACGTTAAACTGTAGGTCCCGGTCTAATTAGCCTAAAGTGTGCAAAAAAAGACCCTAGACTGACAAACCACACAAGCTCAAACTAGTATAATTTATGTATTTATAAATATACAAAATGTCGCCATTTAAAAAAAAAAAAAAAACAAAAAAAACATATTTTTTAGAAATTTTAATTAGTGAAACAATTAGAACAAATTGAATTAAATTATTGTTAATTTA
The DNA here is from genome assembly GCA_021605075.1 of Caerostris darwini. Classification (NCBI taxonomy): domain Eukaryota; kingdom Metazoa; phylum Arthropoda; class Arachnida; order Araneae; family Araneidae; genus Caerostris; species Caerostris darwini. The sequence continues at coordinate 18,041 of BPLQ01014864.1, forward strand.
ATGATAAACAGAAGCATTATTTATTTTACCTTTTCAGGCATCCAAGTTCAAATTCTTTGTTCGTCAATAAATTGTTATAAATAGGTTCCTTAAAAAAAAAAAAAAAAAAAAAAAAAATAGGTAACTATAAATTAGATTTATTATTATTACTTTTAATTTTAATAAATAATAATTATGAATTTATTATCCTCCAACTAGTATAAAAACTTCATGTTTAAGTGTTTATAAATATACAAAATGTCACTAGTTTTTTAAATAATATATATATATATATATATATATATATATATTCGAAATTTGAATTAGTAAAACAATTTAAACAAACGCAATTAAATTATTGTAAAGAATTTAAATGCGAAAGAGAAACATTATTTATTTTCCCTTTTCAATTTCAATTTATAAATAGTTTCATATAAAAGTTTCCTTACTAACAGTTTAACATAGTAGTAAATAGTTTCCTTAAAAAATAATTTTTTAAACCACAAATAATAAATAATTATGAAAATATGATAAAGTAAAGAGAGCAAAAATTTTCAATTTTTAAAGTACAAAGTATCTTGTAAACTTTTCCCGTATACAACAAAAGCCAATAAAAACGATAACTTTAAGATGAACTGAATTAAAGATATTTTTTTTTGTATTGTATTATTGTAAATAATAATGGTAATCTTTTTGTAACAACAATTAAAGATTTATTTTGATTTCCTCCCAAAAAATTAATGCATTTAAATCATATCACTCATCTTTAGTTATAATTATACAATCCTTATTATTATCGAACGCTAAATTAATAGAGCTATAATATAATAGGGCAGAACAACTATATAGAAATCCTAATGTATAATTTAGTGATATAGGAAGTATTTATAAAACTAGTCGTTTCACGGCCAGCTTGCAGGTGTGGTGCTGGATCCTTTATTTATTTTTGCTTTTCCTTTTCCTACAATAGTGGAGCAATAAATAAATTAAAATAATTTTCAATAGATTTTATTTAAAACTAATACTTAAATATTATCATTTTAAACCATTTTCCAATCTGAAACCGGTTTCAAAACAAATCAAAAGCTCATTCCGCTTAACCTTTACAAAATACAGAACTTGAAGCAAGCCCTAAATGAAAAAGCACCCCGAGCCATAACCGCAAATCCTGACAGGAGCTTTGAAGGCTTTTCACTTACCTCAAATCTATTAGCGCGAATCCACAAGCCGAGACGATGCATTCAAAAGGCAAAAATGGCGCGCCATTCTATTGCCCGACGCCATGGTGTCCCATCATTTTCCAAACAGAACGGGCCCGCATTCTTGGCTCCCCTGACTTTTACCTGACGGAACCCCACAAAAGGTGCAATTAGAGAGGTCTGCCGGTGACAAGGCAATGGCAGGTAGTACCCATGCGAATAGTGGTAGGGGGGGAAGGTAAACAAGGGGAAAGGGAACTCAGAACCAAGGTCAAGTCAGAAGTGAAAGGTAAAGTAGGCAGTAGGAGCCCGGATAGGGAATCTGAATTGAGCACAATTATGAGCGTCTGATACTTTAAAAGATATTTTGAAGTTGAATAGGTTGTCCAAAGGGATTCTGCATAGTAATTTCCTAACAATTATAGCTTGATTATTCTGACGTTGGACTTTTACCACAATGTTGTAAATGAGTAAATGCGTTTTTTCAATTACCTATCATGCAAATAAATTCTTCTTTATAATTCTTCTTTCTCTTATGCAAATAAATTTTATTCTTTGATAATATTATATTAGATTATTATAATATTATATTAGAGTATTATAATATCATATTCGTGTATTATTATTAGGGAATTATATATTAGGAAATTTACTAAAAGAGAAGTTGATCAAAAATAAAAATTACATGATTATTTTTCAATTTTGAAATATTTTTTTTTTCTAATGCAATTGGCAAACACTTAGTTATATTTTATGCCTTAAGGCAAGCGCCGCACCAACGTTACTCACTCAGCACTACCCAGGCGGTGCGCGTAAATTAAAGATAAGCTAAGGACGGCGAGCAACACTACCCCTGCAACGCTCTACGATCCTGTTACCGGCACTTATGGTTTAAAGTGGATTCCGAACCCCTACAAGCATCCATGGCACAGCCGTGCCTCAAACCCGAAATCTGTGGTACCGAGCGCCAGTGCGCTAGTCACTCGGCCATTCAGGCCCTCAATTTTGAAATATAAATAATTAATACAAGTATCTGAGTAAATATAAGTAATCAAAGAAGTCTGCCAGTGACAAGGCAGCTTCAGGTAGTACCGATGCGAATAATTGTTTGGTTTGTCGCTCTTTGGTCATTTTGTGCACAGTTTAGGTTAATTAGACCGGGACCTAAAGTTTAACGTGGATTCCGAACCACTCACAAACATCCATGCCACAGCCAGGATTCGCACTTAAAGCTTGTGGTACGATGCGAATAGTGGATGGGGGACGGTAAACAAGGGGAAAGGAAACGCAAAACTAAGATCAAGACAGAAATGAAAGACTTAACGAATAATTGTTTTGTTTTTGTCGCTCTTTGGTCAAGCCCACGAGCCCATATGGACTCATGATTGAAGGGAAGGAAGCAGCTTCTGTTGTGGTTTAGAAGCCTGACTTTTTGCTCCGTGTTACAGTCATAAAAGACCGGGACCTACGGCTTAAAGTGGATTCCGAACCACTACAAACATCCATGGCACCGCCGGGATTCGAACCCGAAACCTGGACCGAGCGCCAGAGCGTTAGACACTCAGCCATTCAGGTCCCGATTTGCCAACGGCAAGTAGTGGATGGGGACCGCGCCCAATGATGCTTAACTTCGGTGATAAAGGAAATTTTTATTAATTTAAAACTAAGATCAAGACAGAAATAAAAGGATCTAACGAGAATTATATTCAAATGGTACGGCCGTTGGCTATAATATAATATAATATAATGTAACATAACAAGGTAATTCGGTATGAAAATCAACGTTTCGCAAATTCATGTTATACGAAGCAAATAAGAAAAATCAAAGTAAGTTTTAATAAAATTATTTTTTGAAAATAAAACATAAATATATTTATTAAAACAATTATAAATCAAAAGCATTAGACATAAGTATCGAATGTTTATCTCAACGCTCCTGTTAAACATTAAAAGATTATATGAGCTGAAAATATGTAGTTTTGGTCAACACGATCTCATTTCAATAATTATAATTACAACTCTTTAAAGCATTGTTCAGTGCTAACCATTTTTTCGAAGAAATATACCTCCCCCCTCCCCACACACACACCGTAGTCCATAACGGCAACGCGTGTAGCTAGTATGTAAGAGAGCTAAATTTCCAATCCAGTATCAATCTGCGTTGCAGTCAATGCTTTCAGAAACAAAAACAAAAAAAATTTAATACCGATTGTAACAATTTTCGCACTGGTAATCAAATTGATGGTAGACCAGCATACTACACGCTGTAACCTATACTATTTTATTATAATCGCATATTATTTTACAATGTTTGATTATAACAACAAAAAAATAATTAAAATTAACCGATTTAAATGTATTCACGAGCTTCTATTATCGTGCATCATTTGCATGAACTTCTCAACAGCTGATAAAAGTATCAAAATTCTGATTTTCCAATAAATAAAGACATGCCAAAATTTATCATGTTCAGCATAAAAGAAAATAAACAAAGTGTGATAAATTAAAAATGTTCTAACAAAACAAACAACTTGAAATATTTAATAATGTAGGAAATATGGAGAAAAAACGAAAAGTGATAATGATGCATTAAACAACTTATGTATTTATTAGATACGGTCAGCCAGTTTTAATTATTTTGATAATAAATTTTATACTTTGTAATCATTAAATATTTATGTATTTTGAAATTTATAAAATTATCATCAACACAAACTTTTAATAACTTTCAGTGTAAAGACACCTATTAAACAAAAAACGTTTAAGCATTTTAAGCAAGTTCAAATTCTCTACTAGTTTTATTTATTTTTTATTGGTTATTATTGTTTCTTCTTATCCCACTTGGCAGACGGCAACATCTAGACCAAGTCCAAGGACCCGTGTGGTCACATGGGAGGAGGGAAAAGGGTGCAGCTTCTGTTGAGATGGAGCACCCGTAGGTAGAAGTCTGATTTGATTCCATGACGCTGAAGAAGGAGTGCAGAGCCTTCTAGGTTTGGTTTAGTTTAGTTTGGTTTGGTTTGTCGCTCTACGGTCATCTTGTGCACACTTTAGGCTAAACAGACAGGGACCTACAGTTTAATGTGGATTCCGAACCACTACAAACATCCATGGCACCGCCGGGACTCGAACCCAAACCTGTGGTACCGAGCGCCAGAGCGCTAGCCACTCGGCCATTCAGGCCGTCCCTTCTAGGAGGACTATTTAGATGAAACTACCTACCCCCGCATTTGCGTATCGTATGGGAGAAACCCGGAATACCTCCACCAATTACTTCGACTCACGGGACAAGGCACTGATCATCACAAACGCCGTCGAGTCTCTTCGATTTTTTTGAAACAGTGTCTACAACAAAGGCTCCAGCAGATTGAACCTCTGCCCTAACGCTCACCTGCGGCGCGTTGTCACTGAACCACGAGTCGGGCTTCTATTTTGTAGATTAAGATAAAGCAATCTCTCAGATTGGTTAATTAAATCGATGAAAGATCATCCATATAACAATAATAGTTAATCGCTTATTCAGTAATAATTTTTTAGATTAATTTTCCAAATACTAAATATAAAATATACTCTTCCATGCATTCAAGGATACAACAAAATCCAAAGTCTAAAGAATTACAATAAATTTATAATTTTAATCGAGAAAAATTTTTTTTAAATTTTTTTTAAAAATAATTTCTTAGAATATAAAATTTAATAACATATTAGTCAAAATAATAATATCTGATTGCAACATAAATCAGAAAATATTTTTTTCTCTTGTAAGTAATCGTACATTAAAAGTTACTGTAGCGTGCAGAATTAGGCAAATGAATTGTAACTGGGTGTGATTAAGTTCAGATATTTGAGCCACAGGTTGAAGAACACACAGCTTTATTTACTAACACTACACATGCACACTACACTTACAATTAGTCACAGAAGGTATTTAACACTTTTAAAGGCACATAATTATAGAGATTCGTGGAAGGATTCCATTTCTAAGCTGAAAACTCGATTCTCAGGTACGCGAAGGGTGCACGAAAAATACTTCCGTTTCGCGTGAGAGTCTATACTCCAACTATTACGCAGGGTTGCGTTAAAAATATTTTTTGTCTCATTTTGAGAAACTGTAAACTAAACGTTGCTCCACAGAAGCGCGTGGCTGAAGATGTATTTCTTCTCGAGTGACTGTCTCGAAGTCTACTGACCATTTCTCCTAAACCTAGCAGAGGGTATTCTTGCTAGTGTGTAGGAGGAACACAGTTACAACATAAAATACCTCTATCCATCTCAATTGTGAAAAAATTTACTACAGTACAATAAAACAATTTCGGAATGTATAACTAATAACAAATATTTTAAAAGGAAGAATAATCAGAGAAAAAATAATTTATAAAAACATTTTAATGATTCTAAACATTATTCTGAAAATAAAAACAAATTCTGGAATTTTACGACGTTTCAGTTACCCTATCTTCTGGGAAACATAAACAACTCGAATATCTTTCTAAGTAAAAAATATTTATTATAAATCAGTGAATTTCGTCTACGTTTACTATCATTAGCTGTAACTTAATATTTTAAAAGCGTCCGTGTCGTTAATAATTTAGAAATAAAGCATGACTTTCACCATGGTTATGATTTATAATAAAATTAGGTCATCTTTCGAAAATGAGTCAAAATTTATTCTTGGGAATATTTATGAGAAAATGACACTAATTTTTAAAATGAAATTTAATCCTAGACTGCATTTTGTAAACTAATGATAATATATTTATAAAAGGGAAAACAATATTTCACAAAATATTTATCAATGAGGATATACATTTTTACGTCCTTCAAGATAAAAATATGAATATATTGTTGCAAGACTTAAAATGAATTAAAATTTTATAACAATAAGTCGTATTTGCAATTAATTTGAAGATAATTGTTATGCATTTTTGTGTCGACTGAGAGAAAACATAGAAAACTCCCGCAAAATAGCCTGTATATCAATGAAAGATGCGTTACACATGTTCTCAAAATTGCAATTCATTCTCTTCATTTCAGAAACAGTGATTATAATGGTCATCGAGTTCTGATTCGCACGTCTGCAAGCTTGCGTTCTAAGCCACGAATCTGGCTTCCAAAATTTTTCGAAATGTCAGATATAAGCAAAATTTATACAATGCATATATGCACACACACACACACACACACTAATATATATGTATATATATTATATAATGCGCATACATACATTGCATACAATTGGCACGCACACATAACACATACACAGCATACCGTATACGCACACCACACCATACGCACAGGCACACACCATACCATATGCGCACAAACGCAACGCACCATATGCACGCACACACACACATACCCACACCACGCAGACACGCACACACACACGCACGTACACCACATATGCACACACACAACGCACCATATGCACACACACACAAGTAAAATTTTACTAAATTTTAGTTATTAATTTAAGTACTAAATTGTGTTTAATTTTGTACTACACTTTTTTAATATTGTACGTTATTTGGTACGTTTTTAGTACGTCATTTTTTTTTTATTTTCTCTGCCGAGTTAATCTGCAAATCCATACATTTGAAGGAAGACCTTTAAAAACTAATAACTAAGGATCATTTCGATATCGAAACGTGGTTAAGAATTATGCCATGCTAATAAAAACAATTATCACATACAATACATTAAAAGTATCTTTTTCGAATTTTTACTTACGAACATCATAAAATATAAAAAACCACAATCCCCTCCTCCTCTCCCATCCGAAACGAATCCCTAATAAAGACATGGACAAAAACAACAGCAAAAAAATCGCCGTGTTGTAGTCCCCAAAAACAATTCACTCAATATCTACAACCCATTAAAGGTCAGACAAGGCACTTCAGTTATTAGCCCTACCGACTGCATTGTTATTCCGCTAATGCCATGGAGGTTCCTCAGTTCTGGTATTTGATCATGAATTGCCGAAGTCCGGGGGATTCGCTTCGCGGAATTAATTCGGCAGACGCGCCCGGACTGCAGATGGGTTGCAGCAGATTATGAGGCTCTTCGGTCACGAAGCGCATCATTTCAGTCACTGAAATTAAATGATGCAGTCATTACTGCCCCCTGCTGTCGACCCCGCGCATGCGCTGCAAAGGACAGAAAATTACTCACCCATTTGCATTAATCATCAGTAACTCATTACGTGTCAAAAGTTTTGATTATTCCTAATGAACAGAAGCCGTACATTATCTTTTTTTATTTTTAACAATGAACCGCTTTCTTTCCTAGAAATGATATTATGATTACGTTCTATGTTCATTTTAACCCATTCGTATCTTTAACATATATATATGTATTGATTCCATTATAAATAAACGTTGTTTGTGGCATAAGCACATTTATGACCACGTTTTACTCAGATTCAGCGTTTATAAACAATGTATTCCTTATGTAAAAATTCAAATATTGTTTATATACACATGCATGAGTTTGCATAACTCGGACATTATCATAAAAAATTTCTAATATGTAAAATATTCTAGATTTAAAACAGTATGTAAATACTTACTAATTAAATAGCAGTACATTTAATGATACTATACCATATTTTTAAAATAAAAAAATATTAAATCATAAGGCGCAGATGGTATAAATAATTCCTAAGTCGCTAAAGCGCAATTTAAAGATCTTCCTTCAAATGTATGGATTTGCAGATTACCTTGGCAGAGAAAATAAAAAAATGGCGTACTAAATAACGTACTTTATTAAAAAAGTATACCAAAGAAATTAAAAAAATTCAGAACTTAAATTAATAACTACGGAATTATTTCGATAACGAAACGTGATTAGGCATCACTATGCTATACTAATTAAAACAACTATCGCATACAATAGATTAAAAGAATCTTTTTAGAATTTTTACTTAACACCAATATAAAACATAAAAAAAACCACAATCCCTTCGAAACGAAACCCAAATAAAAACAAAACAAACAAAAAAAACAACAAAAAAAAGCGCCGCGTAGTCCTCAAAACAATTCACTGAATATCTACAAACCATTAAAGGGCAGGCAAGGCACTTCAGTTATTAGCCCTACCGACTGCATTGTTATTCCGCTAATGCCACGGAGGTTCTGGTATTTGATCATGAATTGCCGAAGTCCGAGGGATTCGCTTCGCAGAATTAATTCAGCAGACGCGCCCGGACTGCAGATGGGCTTGCAGCAGATTATGAGGCTCTTCGGTCACGAAGCGCATCATTTCAGTGCTGGGTGTTCACTGAAATTAAATGATGCAGTCATTACTGCCCCCTTCAGTCCTGACCCCGCGCATGCGCTGAGCTGGGCAAGTCCGAGACAGACCGAAAATTACTCACCAATTTGCATTAATCATCTGCAACTCATTACGTGTCAAAAGTTTTGATTATTCCTAATGCACAGAAGCCGTATATTATATTTTTTCTTTTTAACAATGAACCGCTTTCTTTCCTAAAAATGATATTGTGATTACGTTCTGCGTTCAGTTTGACCTATTCGTATCTTTGGCATGTAAATGCATTGATTCCATTATAAATAAACACTGTTTGCGGCATAAACACATTTATGACCACGTTTTACTAAGATGTTACCATTCTCAGCGTTTATAAACAATGCACCCTTTACTTTTTTTTTTTTTATAATGTTTCTATAATGTTCCCAACATTGTCCATTGTAATTTAATATGAACAGCTCCAGAGAGTTATATGGGAATTCGCAACCTCTTCCAATACAACATAAAGACATACCAGTCTAAAGATTTATTTTACCCACCCTCTACAAAGACACAGAAATTTTCAGTTACATTTCCTTTTCCAGAATCGAATACATATTACCTAATTCGTAAACCAATGTGTTATCTATCCAAAACTTTGTTTTATGGCGTCAGAATTTCAAATCACCAAATAGCGCCGGCCTTAAAAATTGGCAGTCTATTAGTTTAGCTTTTATAAAAAATAAGGTAAAAAATTTAGAGTAATAGTTCAATATGGTTTCCAAACTAATACTGTTATATTTTTTTTAAATGCTAAAAGATTGGCGGCTATATTATTATTGTTTATTTTAGCCAAGTTAAATTATTTAAGACGATTTATTAATACGCTTTTATTAGTTTCACCTGTATGTTTGCTTGTATGTATGTAACTGACTCTTTGGTCTCGATTTTACCCTACTTTAAGCGATCAGATTTAATTTAAACGACGGCAATAAAATATTGTGGTAACTTATCACAATATTTTATTGCCGTCGGTCCTTGATTATCTCATCATGATTAGGATCGCCAGGATTAGTGATTTTATTTTAACTTATGAAGAGCAATTTAACCCATGTAGAATGAAAATATTCAGTAAAGACATTCAGACCTACGTGGACAGCGCGGCACAACGGATAACGCGCATGATTACGAATCAGGAGATTCCCTGTTCGAATCCTGGCTGGCTCGACCTATTCGCATTTAGCTTTTGTTTTACTCACAATTGAATTATTGTAAGAACAATAGTTCCAGTCCTCCGTACCGGGACCTCATTTAAATATTATAGTTTAAAAACATGCTTTTAGAGTTAATCAAAGTAGAAAGTAAAAAATAATTGTTAACATAAGAATAAAATTACTGATGGGAAAATTAATGTCACTGTTCTAAAAGCGACATTTATGTATGCGACATTAAGCGTATGACATTTTTAAACTAACTCTGCATTTCGGAATGAAACTGGTGAAAAATTATAACGATTGATATCGAGCACCCCACGCTTTTAGAACAGTGACATTCATTCTCTCGTCAGTCATTTTATTCTTATGTTAACAATTATTTTTTATTTTTTAGTTTGATTAACTCTAAATGTTTTTTTTTTTTTTAAACTATTAATTTATTTTTAATTTTAAAACCTTAAGCTAAATTTAGTTAATAGCACTTACGAAAACTAAAAGTATTTTATTTCCTGTATTCGGCAATCATATATCTACTAGTTAGACTTTAAGAATACTAATAACATTTTTGAATAAAATATAAATATTTTTATTTTATGAAAGTTGTTGAAAAATATTTGAATTAGTGATAGTCGTAATACAATTGAATCACACAGTAAACAATAAATTAATATATAAAACAGTAAACAATTAATAAACGCATATTAAACAGTAAACAATTAATTTGAAGTCTAAATATTAAAAACGTGGTACAAAAAAGAAATGTCTAAGTTTATTAATTTTATAGTTCTATAGTTAGTTTATTAGTTCATAGTTAACTTATTAGTCTATAGTTAATTTATTAGTTTATAGTTAATTTATTAGTTTATAGATCTTTGGTTAGTTTATTAGTTTATAGTTCTTTGGTTAGTTTATTAGTTTATAGTTCTTTGGTTAGTTTATTAGTTTATAGTTCTTTGGTTAGTTTATTAGTTTATAGTTCTTTGGTTAGTTTATTAGTTTATAGTTTCATAGTTAGTTTATTAGTTTATAGTTTAGTTTTTATAGTTAGTTTATAGTTTTAGTTAGTTTATTAGTTTATAGTTTCATAGTTAGTTTATAGTTTCATAGTTAGTTTATAGTTTCATAGTTAGTTTATAGTTTCATAGTTAGTTTATAGTTTCATAGTTAGTTTATAGTTTCATAGTTAGTTTATAGTTTCATAGTTAGTTTATAGTTTCATAGTTTATAGTTTCACAGTTAGTTTATAGTTTCATAGTTAGTTTATAATTTCATAGTTAGTTTATAATTTCATAGTTAGTTTATAATTTCATAGTTTATAATTTCATAGTTAGTTTATTAAGTTATATTTTTTTATTTATTAATTTTATAGTTTATAATAAAATAACAATTTTATTAACTAGCAATTATTCATCTACATGCGTAACGCAGCGTATAACTAAGATGATCCATTTATAATAGAATAATTAAAAGAACGATATAATTAGTATAATTGCAATAACATTAAACAATTTTTTTAAGTACCTAACTGAATAAATTGCTTTAAGTTAGTTAAAGAATTGGTAATTTATTATATATGATAAAAATGGTTTTATGAAATGTATAATAAATGTACTTGAAATGTGAAATAGATGAATCTTACTTTTTGTTGTTGATAACGTCTTAAACTTTTTATTAAAATTTTTATAAATTATTTTAAAAAATATACCAATCAAGAAAAGATAAATATACGCAAAAACATTTAAATGATTTTAAACTTACCAAAACGCATGATTGATATGGGCTCTTCAATGAATAAAGAGTGCAGCCATGACGCATCAAATCAATTTTGTCCAACTTTTAAAGCCAAACCTAAAAAAGAAATAGTTTGTTTAAATTATATTTTCCCAAAATGAATTTTGAGTGATAAAATTTAAAAACATAGAAACAAACACATAAATCATAAGTTTATTATAGTATTAAATGGTCAAAGTAAAAGTATAATTTGTAATTAGCATATAATATTGACATAAACCTCTTTTGCTTTGAAATTGAACACTGGATAATATTAGTAAATAAAATTTATAAAAACATTTATGAACTAATCTATACTAATTTAAGAAAACAACTGATATTATTTTATAAAATAAAGACAGATATTTTGAAAAATTGTCAATGAAATACATTTTACATACAAACTTTTTACATACGAATTATATTTGTCAATATAGTTAATTTCCAGTTATCAACGTTTTTATAATTAGTTCATATATATATAATTTTTAAAAACAGTTCACATGGTTGGATACTTTATGATTTAAAATATCCATAATTTAATATATTCACTAAAGATTCAATGCAGAAATTAACTTATTAAAAAGTAATAAAAACAAAATAGTAATAGTAAATAGCAAAAACAGTAATAAAATACAAATGGCCTTAATAAATATGATCAGATGCTGCCGTTTAAAGAAAAAAAAATAAAGTTTTTGGAATATTTTATTAAGAAACATACCTATGCAGAATTAGAAACTTGAAATTTTACAAAACTCGCTTTAAATAATATAAATTTACAACACAAAACAATCATTTTTAACTAAGAATTCCTAATAAATGCTAACAGTTTAAATTCAAAGTAAGAATTATTAGTTAGTTTAGAAAATAAATTGCAAACTAATATAGTAAATTTTTTTCACTTATATTTCTACATCTGGTAGTTTTAACTTCAAACTACATATGGTGGCAATCTCAAAATATGGTTGTTATTTAATAAAAAAATTATTAATAAAAATTATTTCACAACTTCTGGAACTAAAAAAAATAAATACTGAATTTCATAGCAGCGTGATACCGGTGAATTTAAGTTAAATATAATCTCTCGGAGTTATGAAGGAAATAAAATAAGCTCTTGGCCACGATTTTGACATAGCAACCTTATCTTGGCATTCTACTGCACTGAAAAAGATGACAGGGATGACGAATAAAGAAGGAAGTTGTTCGTTACTGGCAACAAAAATGACAGCCACATCCTAATTTCAGAATTCTCGTACACGTGGTTGCTAATTATGGCAGGAGAGCGAATGGTAACATGTGTCGAACGATATCTATGATAATTAACATGTGTTTGAAAAAAAGGGAAGTGCCCAAAATATGCTACATTCTAGAATAAATGGATAGAATTAATGAATGGATATATAGTAATCTATTTTTTCTGCTATAAATATATTTATCCTACTTCATATTTTTTAATTCAAGGATACTAAAAGCAAAAAAAACAATTCAAGATTTTAAAGCGGATATGTTGCTTCTCTGAACATAAAAAGAAGATAAGTATTTTTCGGCCTTTGTCTTTTAGTAAATATTGAACTAACAGTTCGTTCCTTAAAACAAAATACCTAGGTGGAAGTAAATAATAAATAAGTCTTAAATTTATTATTCCTGCACAGGCATTTTGAACTGTTATAAGAATAATAGCACATTTTAATTTTATCGTTTTCATTCGATACATTTGTTCATGGTCTCTAAAAATTCGATTTTAAATGTGGTTTAGCCCGACTTTGAAACTGCAAGTAGCATTCATTGAAGTCACTGCAGAAACGGGGAGACACAATGGCGATTATGACGTGTTTGAAGTGTTATTGAAGTGTTATTTGAAGTGTTTGAAGCATTAATAGACAAACTGCCCGTTGAGTTTTCCGGGTTTTTCCCCATACGAGATAAAAGTGAGAGGCAGTTAACATTAAAAAGTTCTCCTGGACAAACTGTCCCTCTCTCTCTCATCGCCTTTCTGTGATCTATTCATGAGTACTTAACTAGAACACGAGGCTCACAGATATACAACCATACTTTAGATGCGGCTCACTGATATACAATCATACCTGACTAGAGCATGAGGTCCACTGATATACAATCGTACCTTAGATTAGCCTCACTGATATACAATCATCACTGATATACAATCATACCTTAGATTAGGCTCACTGATATACAATCATACCTTAGATTAGGCTCACTGATATACAATCATACCTTAGATTAGGCTCACTGATATACAATCATACCTTAGATTAGGCTCACTGATATACAATCATACCTTAGATTAGGCTCACTGATATACAATCATACCTTAGATTAGGCTCACTGATATACAATCATACCTTAGATTAGGCTCACTGATATACAATCATACCTTAGATTAGGCTCACTGATATACAATCATACCTTAGATTAGGCTCACTGATACACAATCATACCTGTCTATAACATGAGACCCACTGATATACAACCATACCTGTATATAACATGAGGTCCACTGATATTCAACCATGACTAAAATATAAGGTCCACTGATATTCAACCATACCTGTCTAGAACATGAGGTCCACTGATATTCAACCATGACTAAAATATAAGGCCCACTGATATTCAACCATACCTGACTAAAACATAAGGCCACTGATATTCAACTATACTTGACAAAAATATGAGGCTCACTGATATTCAACCATACTTGACTAAAATATGAGGCCCACTGATATTCAACCATACTTGACTAAAATATGAGGCCCACTGATATTCAACCATATTTGACTAAAATATGAGGGCCTAAAATATGAGGCCCCTGATATTCAACCATATTTGACTAAAATATGAGGCCCCCTGATATTCAACCATATTTGACTAAAATATGAGGCCCACTGATATTCAACCATATTTGACTAAAATATGAGGCCCACTGATATTCAACCATACTTAACAGGAATATGAGGCCCGCTGGCATACAACCAAAATAAATATGATTTGTATTTCGAGATGTTTATTATCAACTTACCAATTAAAATGAGGTATATATTGCATATATTTATTGCAAAAATTTATCAATACTAGAACATCTTACATTTATATTATCTTTCATTTCTATAAATTTAATTTTATGATAGAATAATTTCTAATTATATTTCGCTCAAAATTAATAATATAAAAAGTTAAGTTTCTATAAACAAAAAAGGGAAAAAAAGTTTGCAGTTTATTTATTACGGTCACATCTCAAAGATTAATAATGCATTAAACAGATAATTCACACTTATTGCTAGAACGAAATGCTTGCATCATCCAATTTTAACTTTTATTATAAATGCCTTCCTGTAAAACTTATATATTGCTTAAGATATAAAGATTTCTAAAATCCTTGTTATTTACAATTTCAAATTACTTTTTAAAATGTTTAAATGACAAAAAGGTATTTTATAAACGAACATTAACCTTTAAAGAAAACTTTAAAAGCTTTTTAATCTTTTAGGTTTAAATAATTAAGCAACAGGCACTTGTATTCAATTATTTTAGCGCTTTGTCATACTCAAAAACGAAATCCTTTCATAGCCAGAAAACCGTAGCATTTGAAATGCGAAATAAATCAAAACCAATTGTGTAAATACAATAGAAACCTGCGAGTATTAAGGATTATTTTTCAACAGATGGCAGCTTCCTTAGTCAAAGCGTTGAAAACGCTTCCAAGATCCACGTAAATAAATAAAGCCATTCTTTTAAAGCAGAGCTTTGCATAGATCTGTTACTTCCGTTTCCATGCAGATATAAATTTAATATTTTTCTTTGTCAGAAAATGCCTAAATTTGATTTGGATAAATCTCAAATATTTACAGTTTTATAGAGGTGTAAAGGCACGCTTAAGTGATATTTTATTTCATAATTTTTACATAGCAGGCAAATAATATGTTTATTTCAGTATGTTAATCTTCTAAATATGACTGAAAGAATTATTAGATTATTTATTTTAATTATAAGTATTAATTAAAAGAATAATAAAAAATAAAAACAAAAACGAATAATTAGAATTATTTAAAGTAAAAATTAATTTTTAATGTGATATTTAAGAAATTGACATTTATACTATCAAATAAATTTCTGGGGAATGATGGCCGAGTGACTAGAGCTCTGACGCACGGTGTCACAGGTTTCGATTCGATTCGAGTCCCGGCGATGAATGAACGTTTTTTAAGGGTCAGAATCCACTTTAAACAGTAGGTCCCGGTCTAACACGATTGTAGTGCGTTGGGCGTAAGGCTGACAAGCCTAAAAAGAAAAACCCCTGTCTCGAAATCTGCCAATGGGCAAAAGACCTCAGCCCGTCATGGGGCTGTTGCGCCAATGAAGAAAAATCAACAATATTTTTTTCGTATTTTGATTAAATGCATATATCAAATGGAATTTTTTAACTGCGTTTCCAAGTTAATAATTATTATCCTTCTTCATTAGCGCAACAGCTCCACGCCCATTTTTTGCCTACAGACAGATTTCGAAACAGACGATGTTTTCTTTTTATGGTACGGCTGTCAGCCCTACGCCTAACAGTCATGTTAGACCGGGACCTGCGTTTAAAGTGGATTCCGAAGTACTACAAACATCCATGGCACCGCCGGGACTCGAACCTCAAACATGTGTCACCGTGAGCCAGGGCTCTAGTCACTCGACCATCAGGCCTATATCTATTATCTAAAAGCGGTAATATTTACCTATTAAGTAATATAAGTAATAAATTACCAAGTTATATCTACATAGTAATAAATATTATAATTATAGAGTTATATCTACATAGTAATAAATATTATAATTATCGAGTTATATCTACATAGTAAAAAATATTATAATTATCGAGTTATATCTACATAGTAATAAATATTATAATTACCCTATAATACTATATACCTTAGAAATTTTCATTCACAATGTAATGCTGACCTAAACATAATGAAAAATTTTGCGATTTCGTATAACACAAATAATGTTGGGTTTTTTTTTTTTTTTTTTTTTCTATTTTTATTATTATATGAATTAATTTTTATTTTAGTAATGGAGGAAATATAAAAATACAAAATTTGAAATTTCTACAAGTTTTATAAAATCAGCCATTCGAGGTGATATTGGTAAATACACACTATTGCTCTGTCCAATTGCGAAAACAGATAATTATACTAAACGGATCATTCATTATAAAATTGCTTTATTGACAAAATCTATAACACTACATTGCATTTTAAGAATGATCAAGCATTTTAAACATATAATTAGTTAATTTATACAAAACACAGTACAGAACGCATTAAATTGGACATTTGTATGCTACAACATTTAGCAATGTAAACAGTTGAGCATTGTTCACGCGCAACTAAGCACACGTTCAAAAAGTAATTTGGCTCACATTGATTTAAAAATCACTGACTAAGATGTATGAAGTGAATACTAATTACTTTTACATACTAATGGCGTTTTAACTGCGATGCCGGCTAAACAGTTTATTTCGTACTTGCAAATTTAAAGCATTCTTTTATTTTGTTATCTTTTTTGTTAGCTTTTTTTCAAATGATTTAATAATAATATCGATCGCCAGTCAATTATACGGAAGGATGGTATTTTTATATAAACTATAGTGCATTTTTTATGGTTATGCTCTAATTACGAAATCCATTTGCTCTTTTCTCTATAAATATTTCATTACTGCTTTTTCTAAACTTTCCACTGTTTAAGGAAAACCCAACATATACAACAAATCCAATTTATATATATAAATTTTATTTTCATCTAGAACTGATAGATGAAGTATTCTAAATTTAAGTATTTTCACGAGATTTATTTATGAGTGATTTATTTTTTTAACTGAAAAGGTTATTTCATTTTTGATTTTAAGGATTAAAATAATATTTATGCAAACGACAAGAACATTCCAAGACTTAAAAGAAAATATAAAGAATGAATGGAGTTCATAAATTCAATATAATGTCATATGATAAAAACGCTTGAAAAAGTTTGTGATAAAATATATTTATCATTGTTGTTTCTTATCCCACTTGGTAGACATTCTAGACCAAGCCCACGAACCTGTATGGACTCATGGTTGAAGGGAAAGGGTGCAGCTTCTGTTGTGATGGAGCACCCGTAAACAGAAGTTTGACTTGGCTCCGTGGCGCTCTACAGCCATATGAGACCGAGACCTACGGCTTAAAGTGAATGCCGAACCACTATAAGCATCTATGCCACCGCCGAAATTCGAATCCGAAACCTATGCCACCGAACGCCAGAGTGCTAGACATTTGGCCATTCAGGCCCCACAAAAAACTCTAGCAAAGGTTTGTGATAAAACATATTT
The DNA here is from genome assembly GCA_021605075.1 of Caerostris darwini. Lineage (NCBI taxonomy): Eukaryota > Metazoa > Arthropoda > Arachnida > Araneae > Araneidae > Caerostris > Caerostris darwini. The sequence continues at coordinate 35,818 of BPLQ01014864.1, forward strand.
AATTCCCTAAAAAGCAGTCTGTGAGTAAACAAAAAATTCTATGTATTTTTCTTTAGAAGCTTATACAACTTCCAACCGATAACTTCAATTTTATGATAAGTATATCTTAGCATTTCAAGATAATAGAATCTTACAACGCAGTGATAAGCCTTCGAAATTAAAGTCAATAGGAGAAAGTTATACAAATGATATTTACCATAATCTGCAGAATTTTTGTTGTTGTTGTTGTTATATCTAAACAGTAGCTTTACTAATATGCAACGTGTTTCTTTAAATTGTTACATAGAGATATAAATATATTTTCGGCCCAGTGTGAGTACGGGCCAGAATAGTTCCACTGTAGCCAGTCCATATCTTAAAGGGCGACTAAAATGGGTACCCAGTGCCCGGGGATATAACCGGGTGGGGTAAAGTCAGACTTCTCCCTTTGGCTGCCCATGTCTTTAAGCCGCAAAGGTCAAGGACAAAATAAAGCTACATTTTTTACCCTTTATCATGACTTGTTTGTTTAAGACACATAGGTTCTTGGACTAGATCTAGATGTTGCTGTCGACCAAATGGGATAAAAAATAACATATTTTCTTCTTTCTATCAATGTCCGTTCAGGCTAACGACTGAAACTTATAAAAATAAAACCAACTTACACGATCTATATTAGTAAAAATAGCTTTTGCTCTAATTTAGATCCCACAGTAATGGTCCGAAGTGACCTCGTGAATAATCTGTTAGGTTTTCGATATGAGAGAGAGTTTGGCTTGAAATACAACAGTGAAATCAAACCGAAACAGTGATAATGCAATGGAAGAGCACGTTAGAGGAAATAACTTCTATATCGGTCTTAGGCCAAGAAACAGTTTTGGCACGTAGAAGTAGGTTGGACAGCGTTTACATTGAGTTTCACGAACAAGTTGTGATCCCATTGTATGCTTCCGGGCCTGATGGCCAATTGGTTAGCGCTCTGGCCATTGGTACCCCAGGTTCGAATTCTGGCGGTGGAATGGATGTTTGTTAGTGGTTCGGCCATGTTAAATTGTAACAATTGGCCCGGTCTAATTAACCTAAAGTATGCAAAAAATGACAGTAGAGCGATCAACCAAACTACTACAAAACGTGTATGTTCCTACTAAGTCCCCAATAATGCATAAAATATAATGCTGAATTTACAACATATATCTTTCCAGAGGAGAATTAACTATGGTGGGTGCATGACGGCCGAGTAACTAGCGCTCGGTGCTACAACGTTCGAGTAGTGATTCGAAATCCCCTTTAATCCATAGGTCCCGGTCGAATATGACTACTATTATTACACTAAACTACATCACTATACCTAGAGCGTAGTTACCCCTATACAATTTAGGAATGATGGGTCTATATAATATATCTATACAATGTAAGTGAGAAGTCTGACTGGGATCCGTGACGCTCTACAGTTATATGAGACAGAGACCTATGGCTTAAAGTTGATTCCGAAACCACTACAAGCATCAATGGCACAGCCGGGACTCGAACCGAGCGCACGACCTTCGACCATTCAGGCCTTGATCTAATATGACTGCAGTGAGATGGACGTAGGAATAATAACCCTACCCCGTAAAAAGAAAAACATTTCCTGTCTCGAAATCTGCCCGTAGGTAGACGGCCTTGGGAAATCACGGGGCTATTGCGCCAATTAAGAAGGTGGTATTTTAAAATAACAACCATAACATATTTTGATTTTTTTTTCACCTGATATTAAAATGAGACAACAAATTTATGGATACTTTGTATTTTCGATGATAGCATTTAATACCCAAAAGAATATCCTTATACGTATTTTAAATTCCAAATATTTACTAACAGTAACTTTTACAAAAGAATTTGAGCATTGGAATAAAAAACAAAAATCACTATACCGATATGGAAGAGGAGAAAATATCGGGAAAACGCCAACAATTTCCAAAAATGACTTTCCATATTCTTGGGATCATCTCGCATGCTTATGAAAAATTACCGTCAAAACTTTGCACATTATATTGACATACTTGTCAGCGCCGAAAAAGATGGACGATGCGCCAACACCGGATGCAGAAAAGACCTTTGTCACACAGGCAGTAAGAAAACTCAGCGATTCGGCCGACTTCATTTATTGACCAGAAGCATAACTTTCCGCCAAGGCAAACACGTCAATACAAATTATTACAGATGATTCTTCGTAATTAAGAGCATCTTGGCGATGGGGTTATTGAGAGTTTTGTTTTTGATATTTGACACGGCAAAGGGTAACTGGAGTTCAAAGATTGTATCGATTGAACATTTTGAAGGAACAGTGAAATTTTGAAATGAAAATTAAATTAACTAAAATTAATGGATAACCGATAATTTCAAATGTATATATTTAATATATTTCTGATTAGGTGCTAAAGATACAGCGAAAACGAGTTAAAATAATATTTAGAAAATTATACTGACAGAAATGCAAAGAAATATGAATTGGTTATATAAAATATCGCAGAATATAAAACATAGAAACATTAACTTTTACATGGAATGTATAAGCACATTTTTAAATGGCTCAAAAGAACAGAAAATTCAATCATATCATGAATATTTATTCAAAATGGACAAAAGTAAATATTTTTTTCAAAAAAATTAAATACAAATGGAATTTACTTTTTATTTTCCATCATTATAATCCTAATTTTTTAATAATAGTATCCGTAACAGTTATTTGTCTAAGTTTAATAATTTTTAAGTGATTTTATTGAAACTACACAGATATTTAGTAGCAGGTCAAATCACCGACTTTTCCGTTCAAGACAAATTTCCTTAAAAAATTTATAATTCAATAAAAATTTATATTTATAAAATTTATAATTTCATTAAAGATATAGTTGTAATTAATAAAATTAACATATTATCCTCACATTCATTTGGTACATATACTACAATAAAAAAAAAAAAAAATTATGTTATTATGAAGTATTTAAATATCTTTTGGAAGTAACAATTGGAAACACAAATGTAAACATTTTTTTTCTCATAAGTAAAATGGAACTCTCCTAAATCCTATGCAATAGAAAGCAAATACTGAAAATACTAGAAGCTGTCGACACAAGGATTATTTTTAAGTGATAAATTTAAGTTAACCCTTTTTCAACCCTTTGTATATAATATAGTTTTGATTATAGAATGGATCAAGCAAAAATTATCATTTTTCATATTTTATGGCTACAACAAAAATGAATTAATTCGTATTTAAAAAAGTAAGCAATATGTCTAAACTTTTTTTTATCATGTGATGTTATTTTATACATCATACACACAAATATATTTACATAAATATCATTAAAAGCCATAGCGAGTGACAAATAATCACAACGTGTGACAATACATGAAAGAATTAATCCTATATTACAGAAAGAAATATAGGACATGAAATAGGATTATGAATTTTTCGGGAATTCTGCACTTTACATTTTCGTTTATTTATTTTTTTTGGCGATTTTTTCCCTCGCAGGTTTCGCCAAGTCCCCTCATTAATAAACAAAATGCTCATGGTTGAATTTTTTATTGTCCTTAGGCGATTCCATTTAGCGCAGAAAAAAGAATTGGAGAAATCGGAACCTAAATTGCAGAACCCCCATTTTTTTCCTTATTTAAAATTAAATAATTATTCTTATATTACTTTAGACCAAATAGCAAAATAGGGGCCATTGGGATTTGGGATTTTTTGTGGCGTCAACTGGGCGATAACTCGCAAAATGTGGTTTCCTGTTCTGTTAGCAATTCATTTCACTTACAATCACAATCGCAATCCCTTACTTGGCGTTCTTTGGCGAAAAGATTTTTGATGACAAATCCCAACGACGCCTATTCTGCGATTTTACCCAATTTCATATTGTAGATTATGAAAAAAAAATGCTATCAATCTTCACATAATAATGCTAATTTATTTCTTCATTAATATTATTTTCAGTTATGAAAATTATAAAACACAAAATTAATCCTGTCTGAATAAATATTATTAAGCGTAAATTTTTATTAACAACTGCAGGCAATTTTAGATGCATATACAGTTTATATACATTTCAAACATTTTTATATGTTATGAAAATCTTCACTTATAACCTACCCATTGTATCTTTAAAGTTCATTTTATTAAACATAATTAAAAAATGATTAAATGAAAAAAAAATGTCCATGAAGAATCCTTAATATCATCAATTTCCTAATTGAAATTTTAAAAACTATATATAATCGACACTTAAACAATTCGTAAAACTGTGTCCTAGATTGAATGAAGGTTATATCAGTTAAACAATGAACTTTTTAGAGTCATTAATAAGTAATTAATGATAATAATCCATTAAAAGCCTTCCAAGAAAAAGCCTCATAAAAAATTTACGATAATTTACTCCTTTTACTAGACTTAAATAGAGTATCTCAAAGAAGGCAGTTACTCTTTCAAGAGTAGTAAAACTGTCATTAACAAAAGAAAAACTTGTACGAAATAATTTATGACGATTTGAATGATAACCGTTTCAAGGAAGAACATTGAAAATAATCTTGCTCATTGACAATAAGCTTTAGGAAGAAAAAGTTATCGATGTTTGATTAATCCATTTTCGAATTGATCTTTTTTTGGTTAAAAATATTTTTTGTACAGATTTAATTCATTTTCTTCATAAAATTAAATAAATGAACACTTTTTAAAATCATTATTTATTGATGATTTTTTAATACAAACCTCATAAGTATTTTAGAATTATATAATGTTTTAGGTTTTTTTAATTGAATTACTAAACTAATTACTAACTCAATAATTTTACATGAATACTAAATTGAAAACTAAATTGAATTGAACACTAAATTGAATATAATAGAAACAATTGAAATTGAATACTAAATTTGTACATTATTTTCAAAAACTAATAAATTACTTAATCTATAAATTAAAATATTTTTAATTAACTTACATGCAAATACTTTACCCATATACGAATAAAATGACATAAACAACAAAAAGTGTTAAATTAATAACAAATAAAAATGCTAGTTAAAGTCAAAATTGCCAAGAAAATTTTTAAAAAATATTTTTTTTCAATTATTTGCATATTAATGAAAATTCACAAGGATAAAAGCAACTAAATTATAATTAAAAATATTATCTAGAATGGAATATATAACATCTTAAAGATATTAAATTAATTTTTAGTTTAATAAAATGCATTATTTGAAAAGAAAATTGTCTGAAGTCCTACTGATAAAAGCAAATATGAATATTGGTAAGGCAAAAGGCAAATATGAATACAGGTAAATATGGCAGAACAAACAGGCAAATATGGCAAATATGAATATTTGTGTCTTGAAAAAACAATAAAATTTAAGAATAGAATTAAAATATATTAAAATAGTTTAAATTTGCATTCGCAAATATAATAGAGCTCTAAAGCATCCATTCTATTTAATAATTAACAGCACGAAAAGGCAAGTAATACAAGAATGTAAGATCCTTAAAGTCTGTAAGACAGAGAAAATGAATAAGGCACATCGATTTGTTTATTTGGGACTTGAATCCATCTTACAACAGAATGGTGATTTGCGTATTCGTTACTGGAGGGTCGGATAAAATATGTCCTGATCACAAGGTGGCTTCTAGATTTTTAAATTTTTATCTTTAGAACATTTAACTTGTTTTTAAAATCTTTTGGCCGTTTTTGTTAAGAATGTCTGGTATTTTCCCTTTCTCATTTTGATTTGTTTATATGTTTTGTTTGTTCCTACGGTAAGTGGCCAATTTGCATGGATTGAGTTCTGATAAAACCATAGGTAACCACATCAGGAATATAAATGAGAAACGCAAGGTTTGTTTTGTAAATGTTTTATTTAAATTCTTTATAAGTGTCCGCAAGGTAATATAAAAATTTTAGGCTAGTACAGTCTAATGTGATATCTGTAACTGTACGCTGAGTTTAGATTTTTCCTATCACTGATATACTCATACTATCTTATCAAAGTTACATCAGCTGCAAATATATAGAAGACTATGATTCATTTGATAGTGTCAGCGGAATCATACGGAATGATGATTATAATACGCAAATAATTTTTTGATGAATATACTACATATGCGCTGTTTACTTCTTTTCAAACCATGCTTTACTTAATATTTTTTATTCTGCATAATCTAAATCTTTAACATCTCTTATTTACATATTCATGTATAACTTCGTAATATTTATAAAAGTATAACTATTTAAAATAAAATGAATATTTCTTTATAAATGTGAATAATAATATTACACAGCATAAGGATAAAAAAATTCAATTAAAATGTTGTAACCATGCTTCCTCATACGCACTGGCAAGAGGCGTTTGTAAGAAATGGTCAGTAGGCTTTGACACTCTCACCCGAGAGGAAATACAGTTGAAAACTACACGTGTTTATAGTTGAGAAATATATTTTACAACCCACTAAATAGTTGGCGTTAAATTCTCATCCCAGAGAGGAAATATATTTAACGCACCCTGTACCTGAGTATTAGTGCCAGTTTAAACAGATGGAATCTCACCCGGAAAGGTCTAAATAATATTTCGTTAAATATCTTGCGTAGCCGAGTATCGGGTTTACGACTTAGTACCTGATCTCTAACCTGCTCTTCAAGTATCTCAACCCAACCACATTCAATTACAATCTGGTTGCCCAAACTGCACACTACAGACTATATTCCACTTCAAGGGAGCATTATTAAATGCTAAAAAATGGTATAAAAGGTATCGCAAAATCAAACAAAAATTCTATTTCGACAATAAAACGCTATTTTATTCTTAATCCAATTAGTATATTATTTTTAAAAAATGGATGTATAACAGTAAAACAATGGAAGAAACTATTCTGATGTTTAATTTTTCACTCCACTTGTAGCTTATACCGTTAAACGATATTGGAGAACTTTTCTTCAAGCCGCTTAAAATGGCTTTTTTCATTCCAATGTTTTTCTCTTAGAAGCACCGCAAGAGGTTTAAAAAAAAAGAAAAGACCCAAAAAAGAAAAATACTGCTTTTTGGAGATCAAAAAACTGGCAACAAGATTTCTTGCTGTCACCGAAGTGAGGCTAATAGAATGCTCCAAGAAATGGCAAAAGGCTAACAGCCGTTATGATCAGAATGGCATTTAAGTGTCACGTTCGCTTAAGTGAATAACTTGACGCTCCCCTCACTCTCTTTACGTGTGTAAGCAAGGGATACATAAGAAAGTTTCGTCATGTTCCTTGCGTTTATGCCCCCCTCTTCCATGCTAGGTCTTTCACATGGAGTTGATGTGACAGTACATTCCGGAGAAACTTCATACTGGAAATTGGGATACAGCCAGAAATGACATTTCTTCCCCATACAAAGTAAGCCTTTCCCCCAAAGTTTAAGCAATGAAACTTCAAGTTCTAAAATAACTTGCAAGAATATAAGACGTGTTGGAATGTTATTCAATTTAAATACTAAGGTTGGCATTTTTGGAAGATTTAAAACCTGAAATGGAATGATTTGAAGTTTTTTCAAGTCGAATTGCTTGGATTACTATTTTTGAGTTCAATAAAGTTGGACCATAACGTGAAAAGTAGGACTTATATCATATTATTTCGGATGAATTTTTTTTTTTTAAATTAATGATGTAATTTTTTTACCTAATTAAACAAATCTAACTAAATTTTTCCCTTTCTTTGATTTTTATTTTAATATTATTTCTACTTTTGCATAAAAAATAATTTTGCTACTTTTATTTAAATTGATCATCTTCTTTATTTTTCATAAAATCAACTCACGCTCTAACACTGGTGTTCGAAGTATTAAATAATTATTTTGTTTTGTATTAAATACATAATAAAAAATAAGTACATTCTTCATTTTAAACCAAGATTTTGTATTCAATCATATAAGCTAAAATTTATTTTCAATTATTTTTCATTTCATTCTGTATGTTGTTGTTTTTAACTAAGGCTTTACCTTTTTATTAGAACTCAATCCATTCAAATTTGGTCATTTATCGTAGAAACGAAAATTTAAAAAATTTATCGTAATGAAAAATTTACAAAAATTTACTGTAGATAAAAATTAAAAAAGCTAGAAGCACAATAATAAAAGTACGTGTGATCAGGATAGGTTTCTCTGTCCCTCCAGTAAAGAGTACACAAATCACCATTCTGTTGCAAGTTACAATCCATTCCTGAGCAAACAAGTAGATAGGCCTTATCCATTTGCTCCGTCGTACATAAAACAAATATATCAGAGTTCACAATCCCTATTTTGGCCAGATGATCGACTAGGCAATTGCGTCCAGTACTTAATTGACAACAGTCTCTTTGCGAGTTTTTCCACAACATTTGTTCCAGATTGTCTCCCAGACTTCTCTAATTATTCACCAATGTACGATTACTTAATTTGTGCCATATAGTTCTCCTAAAAGAGTCAAGAGGAATAGAACACTGTCCAGAATCTTCTGTTCCTTTTTTTTGTCAGAGGATCTGCCCTGTCGTTTCCATCAATTCCAACATGTGTTGGAATCCAATGGTAAGTGATGTATTTATCCTTTTCATTGAGGGACTTTATATCTTGTTTTATATTACTTATAATTGCAGATTCAGACTGTCTTTGTAAAGCAATTGCTGCAATGGCCGATTCAGAAACCTCCAGAATAACTGCTTTTGAAAAAGAATATGTTTTAGATTTAAGGTTTTTCACTGCCAACTGTGGATATTTCCGCAGATGATTAGATTAGACAGACGATTGCCAACAGAAAATAATGTACTATAGACACCCGAACCAGCAGGGTCTTTGATTTTAGAACGATCCATAAATACACGGTTCCATTATGGTAAATGACACAAATTAGATACATTATGCAATTAAATAACAGCAATAGTCAGAGGACGATTCCTGAAATACTATTCATAGCAAATGTTGGGTGGCGGTATTTTATTAATTCATTTAAGTTACACGGTTGTTTGATTGAAATAAACTGTCCACATATTTACGCAATATATATTTGACCATAAACCACAATGCTGAATGAATTTCAGAACATTGTTAATAATGGTATACCTGCATAGTATGTATATAATGCGATTTGGATTCCCACTTAGACATAACAATGCGACATAAATCGTATTCTGTTTGTTGAACTGTCCGATCATATTCTAAAAAGATACAAAGGGAATTTTCAAACTATATGGTAAATCGCATTCTGTTCCATCATATTCTAAAAATACAGAAAGAGCATTTTCAAACTATATGGTAAATCGCATTCTGTTCGCTGAACTGTTCGATCATATTCTAAAAATACAGAAAGAGCATTTTGAACTATACAGTAAAGAATGTTTATTATCTATTTGATGTTACGTTTTTGATACATAGTTCATTATGTAGATTAAAGGTAAAATATATTTTTCTGTACATTATTTGCCTGTCGTAAGATGAAAAATTAAGGTTATTTATGAATGAGAAATAACATTGTCCATTTTATACAAAAGACAACGCAGCTTGCTCCATTATTATTATTTATTTATTTTTTAGCTTATTGAAAATAACATATTGAATGTTAGAAAATTAATCTATCTCAAAATAAACCGAGATTGGTAATAATTTGGTCTTCAAACAGTTTAGACCAAATTAACTAATGCTCAATACAAATTGCCAATATAGAAGACTGCATGCAAAATTTTAATTTTTGAAACAAACACAAGGTTTCTTTCTATGATTTCAATAAAATTACTTTATCAAATGTCAAATTTCCCCACTATGTAAAATATCAGTAAAACGTTTTAAGTTGATACACGTTCTTTTTGATGAAAATTTAATTCAATGTATAAACCTTATGAATTGAAAAAAATTATATTTATGATGTAAACATAAATATTTGAATATGCGGAAATTGTCTCATAACTTTTAAAAAGACATTTTAGAGTAAACAAAATAAGATGCTTCATTTTTTTTTGTCATGTGTACTGAAATATCCTGAATATATTCAAACGATTTATAATATTGTAAAAGAATGTCCGATATTCACATGTTAAAAATAATGAATAATCAATGGAAATATTTTTTGGCAAGTATTTATTGTATTATTTTAATACTATTGAAACAGGTATATAATCGTGGTCTATATAAATCATATTAAAAGATCCATACAAATAAATATAAAATGCCTATTTTAAATTTCAAATAATCGCCTTCAAAAATTAAAATTATGCAACGTAAATATATTATATACATATACCAACAGCATGTATTCATAAAAATAATCAAACATGTTTTCTAAAAAAATACAAGTGCAAATACATGAATAGATAAATAAAAGTACTTCAATTTTCGTTTTAAGCTAATCATGCTTCACAATTTTATTCCTTTGAACAATTCCTTTATCATTCTAATCGTATACCTTAATTCTTATTTTTTTCCTCATTCTTTCGTGTATTCCTTAAAAGCTTTTACCTATTAAAATGAAGAAAGGAAATCGACTAAAATATTACGTTATTACTGCACACATTGGAAGAAAATGTTAACATTCACCAAAATTGCAATAATGTAACAATGAACAAGTATCACGATATGATAAAGGAAAATTAGAATACACAATGGGTAAAGTGTATTTTAACATAAGGAAAAAATTGAAGATATAAGAGATAATCCTAAAATCCAACTTGTTTATTAGATATCTTTAAATAGTTTTGAATTTTCAAGATTTATAAATCTTTATAATCTGCTGCATAATTTTTATACAGTTGCCATTACAACAATGTATTACAATACTGAAGTACATAAATAAGCATTCATGTTATTTCTAAGAATTGCCCATTATAAATTTTTGTTAAATGACTCAGAGTAAGGAATTGGCATTTAAAATTTAAACTGTAGTGTTGTCGGCTGTGCAGCTGCATTGTAGCTGGGTGTGGTTGGATTGAGACTCGAGACCCAGGTGTGAGAAATCACAGTGTTATTTATAAGAACACAAACAGTAACACATAAAATATTTACAGACATATTATAGATTCGTGGAAAGATTCCACTCAGGTTTGTGCGAAATATACTTCCTCTCCTGGTGAGATTTTGTAGGCCAACTTAGGATGCGTTAAATATATTTCCTCTAGGGATGGAAGACTGTAGACTAAACGTTAACAAAAATCTCAACAGAAGCGCGTGGGTGCGCTGTACTTCCTATCGGGTCAGAGTCTGGAGGCCTATTGACCATTTCTCCTGAATACCACAAGGGGCGCTCTTGCAATGCGTAGGAGGAAGCACGGTTACAAAACCAACTTTGTGACTTTGTCAAAATAAATGTCCCAATTTTGGAAAAAAATATGAGTATAAGTAAATAATTTCCATAGTATCAAAAGCATCTTGAACAAAAATATTATTTTAAGGATTTAGTAAATTAATAATAATTAAATGAATATAAAAAAAGCAAGAATACCTAAAAAAAATTAAATTATCAGTTTCTTGAAGGAAATGACAGATACCTGAAAAATCTTGCAGGACGTGAAAGGTAAGAATTCACTTGTCATAAAAAAAAACAGTAAAAAAAAAAAGCCTTCTGATAAAAGGGATTTATTTTAAACGAAATCAAATAATACTGAAATCCGTAAAAGAAAGGTCATAAATCTTTGACAAATGATAAGATCTGTATATTTTACTGGAGATTAGTAAAGTTGTCATGTATACGATATCAGCATTTACTTCTTGATAATGTGATGGTACAAGCGTTACACATCTTCTGTAAAGGAAGCTGGCAATATCAAAAAACAAATATTGACCCAAATAGCTGTGGCTGAAGATGCCAAACTTTGCAAACAAACTTAACTTTAAACATCGAATGGTCAATAATAATAGATAAGATTAAAATGAATATCTTCCTTTTGTGAATAGATATTTGTTCAAATATTAAGTAAAGTATTCAAGAAGTACAAATTACTTATCTTAAATTCATTGTTTCATGGAATGTATCTTTAGTACACAAATTCTTGAATATATCTTTACCATCCGCAGATGAACAGGCAAAAAGAAAACACTGATGAATCTATGGGGGATGTCTTCTTACCATACATTTCCCGAACTGTACTCCAAAAGGAAAATTACAGCCTACACACTCTGAGCTCATCTCTCTTGCTCATTACTGGGATGAAAGCGACCACTCAAATAGTTTCTTTTTCCTATTTGCAAAAGAGGGAACTAAGATGACTTTTCCCAGATTGGTTAGTGGTCATCTGAAGTGTTTTATATATCAATAATATATTCCTCCTCCTCCTATTAAACACCACATAAAAAATAAGGTTTCAAATAAACTTTTATTTCTCATGATGATAAGCTATACCATCATCAGTAGTCACAGAGAAGCGGTCATTACCAATATAGCACACTTTATTATTGAATATACTAAAATGAAGATATTTGTGATTGGTGGCATACAGATAACTAAATGGTTCTAAGAATTATGAAAACATATTAAAGAATGCGTAAAATTATAAAAATGGAATGATATATCGCATAATAATGAAGCAAATATTAAAAATAAATTTTTATTTCATCAAGAATGAACGGAGTACAAACTAATAAATCTAAATGAAAAATTGGATCTATTATCATTTGTAAAATCATTATGAACACACAATTGTGAGATATATACAAAAATCACTACAGGCTTCTGTAGTTTTAATTTTTCGAAACGAAACAAAAATTAATTTTTAATTTAAACAACATTGACTTTTATTTCATGATAAAAATTATCAAATTTTATCAAGCTTATAGATTGCCAACGTGAACATTGTTTCAATGTGACAAAATAATTAACATTTATGATATTTTGAATTATAAATAAAAAAATACTTTTACCAATAAAAATTTTCCTACAAATATGAGAAGTTGCAACACAAACTCATTAATTATTATTGTTATTATTATTACTTAAAACTTTTATTCCATAATTTATGTACGGATAAACAATATCAGGTTTCAATTTTGTTTAGTCTTTGCCATCGAATATTATATAATAACAAAGTTCTTCTTTAAAGTTACTATCATCCTCTTTAAAATCAATTGATATTTTTTTAAAGAATTTATTTAAAGAAATTATAAGAAAATCTTAAATATAAAAAAGTGATATGAATATCATACACTTCACTATGTTAAAAACAACAAAATATTTTGTTTAAAAAAATATTTTTAAAAGAAACCTTTTGTTATGTCGTCAACGAAAAAGAAACAGATAATCGCAAGCGCAATATACTTATTACGTTATGCAATGCGTTATCTGTCACTCTTCAAAAGTTAAATTTATGCGAGATACCTGTCAGTCTATGGCACGGATCCAGATTTACTAAAGTCAAAGGTGCAGTAGGACTTTTAAAATAAGACGAACAGATAAAACAAAATAAAAGTGAAAAGGTCAGTTTTATCTGCCAGGAAATCAGATTTTGAAATGTTCTACCTGTATCAAAACTGAGAAATATGCTTTCGTAAGAAAATGGTACAAAAGGAAAAAAAATTATGTTAATTTATTTTAAAAAAAATGTTTTTGAGAGCGATAGCACATGTACAATACGATATAGCAGTTATAAGATATGCAATACGATATATTATTGATAATGCAGAATTGTACATACAAAATTATTTAAAACGAACTCATTAAATTGAGGTCAACAAATTTACATAAGTAACATATACAATGTAAATACATTATATAAAACACTTAACTAAAATATAAAATGAAATAATTTTTAATGCAAAGAAAATCGCATGGAATTCAAAAATTGAAGCATTTATGCAATACCACTACGAATTAATATATTCACAATTATACGACTACGAATTAATATATACAATTAAACGACTAAATTAATATATACAATTACACGACTAAATTAATATATACAATTACACGATTACGAATTAATATATACAATTAGATTACGAATTAATATATACAATTAGATTACGAATTAATATATACAATTAGATTACGAATTAGTATATACAATTATATACAATTAGATTACAAATTAATATATACAATTAGATTACAAATTAATATATACAATTAGATTACAAATTAATATATACAATTAGATTACAAATTAATATATACAATTAGATTACAAATTAATATATACAATTAGATTACAAATTAATATATACAATTAGATTACGAATTAATGTATACAATTAGATTACGAATTAATATATAGAATTAGATTACGAATTAATACATACAATTAGATTACGAATTAATATATACAATTAAATTACGAATTAATATATACAATTAAATTACGTATTAATATATATATATAATTATACGATTACGAATTAATATATACAATTATACGGCTACAAATTAATGTATACAATTATACGACTACGAATTAATGTACACAATTATGCAACTACAAATTAATGTATACAATTATACGACTACGAATTAATGTATACAATTATGCGACTAAAATTTTAAAAATCGATTTATATTTTTATGCCAAATGAGTTAATTCGAATACTAAATAAAATACTTTCATGTTAACCATGAAAAAAACCAAACAATAGTTCGAAATGAAATTCTAAAAATTATTTTTTTACGACAGTGGCCACACTCGTTAAGCAGACGATTTACAAACAAAAGAAAAAAACGGATGAATTATTCTTATTCTTCACGCAGCTCATTAATTTCAATGGCGACTTTTTCTCGTTCCCTAAAACAAGCAAAAGCGATAATTTTTCCCAAGGCAGGTGCATTAATACGAATACAACCAACCTTCACTGAATGTCATTAAATGTACATAAAATACTGAAACATATTTTAATACAACATTTATTGTCCTACTTAAATAGTTTTTCCTTCATAAAGAGTATAACTTATGAGTAGGGTTCCAAAAACGAGAAGCCATTAAAAATTGCACCTAGAAATAATCAAATTCAATGAGCTACTACATACGCACAGAATTAAGAAAGTCCAAGTCTTGTTAATTTACTTAAAGATGGCGATGCGAGAGTTTCAGAAAAACACGTATACCTTAAAATATTGCTTTTTTCTTTACAGAAATTGCAAAAGAGGAAAATACACTGAAGCTAGTTACCCAGCAATCAATTACGTTAATGAAAGAAATAACAAGGATATTAAAGAAAATTTACAGAGTAATGAAAAAGTATCGACTCAAGTAACCAATTTGTTTCTTCTAGCAAATATCGTACGTTTTTTATTTAATTTTTTTATTTTTTATTTTACACCGTCTGTATTATTTTTTTGCCATTGGAAAAGCAGGTAATTTATGGCTAAATGTTATTTTTGTTGCACAAAATTAAATTTTACATAGTGGAACTTAATAGATCTGTCTCCGCATTGCCGCTATAGTGTGGCAATATGGAAACAACAGCTAAATCATTTTATAGGCTTTCCGCGTTATTTTGAAGGTAAAGTGAAACTAAAAAATATCTATTGAAACACATTTAAAATATGACCGAATGTTACAACTGAAAATAGAAATATTAAGTATAAAATATTTAAAAAATAAAACTATTGTATTGAATATAGATTACACTTACATTTTTAGTTGGATTTTCTTTTTACGTTCTTCTATTCAAGACGGTAAATCTTGTTAATTGCACAGTTTTAAACACTTATTACTAACAGTCTAATTTGAAATTTATCACTAGAGCCTAATTTGAAATTTATCACTAGAGCCTAATTTGAAATTTATCACTAGAGCCTAATTTGAAATTTATCACTAGAGCCTAATTTGAAATTTATCACTAGAGCCTAATTTGAAATTTATCACTAGAGCCTAATTTGAAATTTATCACTAGAGCCTAATTTGAAATTTATCACTAGAGCCTAATTTGAAATTTATCACTAGAGCCTAATTTGAAATTTATCACTAAGAGCCTAATTTGAAATTTATCACTAGAGCCTAATTTGAAATTTATCACTAAGAGCCTAATTTGAAATTTATCACTAGAGCCTAATTTGAAATTTATCACTAAGAGCCTAATTTGAAATTTATCACTAAAAGCCTAATTTGAAATTTATCACTAAGAGCCTAATTTGAAATTTATCACTAAGAGCCTAATTTGAAATTTATCACTATGAGCCTAATTTGAAATTTATCACTAAGAGCCTAATTTGAAATTTATCACTAAGAGCCTAATTTGAAATTTATCACTAAGAGCCTAATTTGAAATTTATCACTATGAGCCTAATTTGAAATTTATAACTATGAGCCTAATTTGAAATTTATAACTATGAGCCTAATTTGAAATTTATAACTATGAGCCTAATTTGAAATTTATAACTAAGAGCCTAATTTGAAATTTATAACTAAGAGCCTAATTTGAAATTTATAACTAAGAGCCTAATTTGCAAATACAGTATTTTAACAACAACTGATTTGAATTCAAGTTACCGTAAAATAATATCCAGTACTACTTCATTAGAGCATATTCTTACATTTTGTGTAAATGTTAGTTTAGTGTAATGTAAATAAATGAAAGTGAGTAACAAAATGTTAAAATTAAGTAATAAATTGTTAAAAGTAAGTAATAAAGTGTTAAATGTAAGTAAAGTTTTGTGTGAAGTTCTGAATATTATATATAGGCTTAACATTTATATTTAACACAATAATTTGACTTAAATCTAAATTATTTCCTATTTTTGTTGGAAATTATTTGTTTAAAATAATTCCCAACAAAAGCTGGAAGTCGTTTTGTGTGTTTGATTCGAGTACATATTTTTTTACATGCTATTAAGTATTCTACATAGTAAGCAGTTATAAAAATATTTACCATACAATGGCGTCCAGTACAGTAAAGTTATTTAAAAAAGAGATGCTAATACACAAAAAATTCAATTCAACATAAATTTTAGATATTGTTACTTTATGTTTCCATATTCTTGCTTATGCAGTACAACTACAAGTAATTTCAGGAAGCTAAATATGTCTGCGCATTCAATTTATTATTAAATAAGTATGTTTAGATAAAACACACGTTGCACTATGCATAGCTAGTTAAAACACACGTTGCACTATGCATAGCTAGTTAAAACACACTTTGCACTATGCATAGCTAGTTAAAACACACTTTGCACTATGCATAGCTAGTTAAAAACACACTTTGCACTATGCATAGCTAGTTAAAACACACTTTGCACTATGCATAGCTAGTTAAAACACACTTTGCACTATGCATAGCTAGTTAAAACACACTTTGCACTATGCATAGCTAGTTAAAACACACTTTGCACTATGCATAGCTAGTTAAAACACACTTTGCACTATGCATAGCTAGTTAAAACACACTTTGCACTATGCATAGCTAGTTAAAACACACTTTGCACTATGCATAGCTAGTTAAAACACACTTTGCACTATGCATAGCTAGTTAAAACACACGTTGCACTATGCATAGCTAGTTAAAACACACGTTGCACTATGCATAGCTAGTTAAAACACGTTTCCCTATACATAGCTAGTTAAAGCAAATTTCACTATGCATAGCTAGATAAAACATGTTTCAGTATGCATAGCTGGTTAAAACACATTCCACTATATACAGCTAGTTAAAACACGTTTCACTATATCTAGTAAAAATTTTTAAATGTGAGATATAACTCACAAGTTAATGTATTATTTATTTTTTAAGAGACCAATATAATCACATTATAACTGTAACCACGTTATAATCGGGTCGTACTGTATACTTAAAGAAGTAATCATTCGATATCATATTTAAATATTTAATTTAATTTCTTATTGTGAACACGATCGTAGGCCAAGTCGTAATGAGCGTTTGTTAGTGTGTGACAAACTTAGAATTCTGATGGCATACATACACTACAGATATCGCTTTGTAAAACGATTAGACATAGTGTTGATTTCAGACGTAGTGTTGTTGGTAAACCACTTATCGGTTGTCAAACAACCTGGTTGGATATTGTTAGGTTTTTTTTCTAATACGACATGCAAATGTTGAGCACTTACCATTGTAAAAACGAAGTGGTGGCAACTTTGAGCATTATCCTTATGGCCAAGTCGTAATGTGCGTTTGTTAGTGCTGTGACAAATTTAGAATTCGCTAATGACATATGCTACAGATATCGCTTTGTAAAACGATTAGACATAGTGTTGATTGTAAGATTAGATATAGTGTTGATTGTAAACTTCTTATCAGCTGTCATATTGCCTGGATATTACTAGGGGATTTTTTTTCCTAATACGTCACGCAAATGTTGAGCAACTACCCTTTAAAAAACTCTAGGAAGATATTATTCCTTGATGACTGGCGTAAATGAGGTTTTGGTAGTTGCATTGTGGTGGTCTTTTGGTGACAAACCTGTTACAATTCAGTTCTTTCATTGTGTATTACTTTCCACCATTCACCATAGTTAAAAAAATATTATAAAATCTGAGATTCCCTTCTTCAAATAAAATATACTTTACATTGTCTAAACTATATTTGTAACTAACACGATAATAGATTTCAATATTATAACTGCTTAATATATTAATATATTTTCATATTGGCGAATATTTTTCTTATCCACGTTTCAACTTTAAGCGATCACATTTTTTCTGTTTATATGGTTTCAGATCCAGAGAATTACAAGTTTCCATAAATGATAAATATGGTTTGCTTAAACTAATTTACGAACATATATTAATAACTTTATGTCCCTATTTGTTATGAAACATTCGAAAAGCACAGAATTAAACAATATATCGATCTGAAAGTGGAAAACAACTACATAATAAAGCAGAAGTTATTCTCCTCAACAAAATTAAAGTAGTCATTTATTTAAATGATGGTTTCGTTTTAAAAACAACATTAATTAATCGATGCAACCACGCATTAAAATTAAAACAATTCAATTACACGCAGGAGAAAACGTTCTTGAAAGCAAGTTTCTTTTACCTAATGCCATTACTTTCCATTCCATGAAATTTACCGTGCATATGTTATCGGCACCAAACGTAATTATGTCTTCTACGCGTAAAATGGGTTTTCTTCACTGGGAAGAAATTCTTCTTTATCGAATTCTGTCTTGAGCGTGGCAACTCCATATAATTAAATCTACAATGGAATTGGGAAACAGGGACAGAAACACATTTGGCTTATGTTTTCGATTATATATAATCAACATGACATTCCATTATTTTGTTTTAAAATAACTTGTACTAGTTTAATTGTTTCATAATATAAATATACATACATAGTCTTAATTTGAGGTTTGTAGTTTAATAATTTTTCCTTAATTAAATGTCACATGACACAATATTTATGTTTATGTATTCATTAAGAGGAGGAATATGAACAAAAGCATTTTACTTTCGTTATTTATTCTATATGTTTTTAAGCAGAAAGATAAAATATTTAAAACATATATGAAGTTTCTTAATTAAATACATCATTTTTCAGTGGATTCCATCACATGCTAGCATTAACAGAAATTAAAGAGCAGATCTTCTGGCAAAAAAGGAACATACGTATAAGGAAGTCAGCTATACGGGACAAAATTAAGTCGTATATTATCTAACACCAAAGGAAAGGTCTTGGTGACAATTGGGGAAAAAATTGAGTGGAAAAACTCGCAAAGAGACTTTTGCCAATTTTAGACTATGAGCTGGACACTACTGCATGGCCGAAAGTCTGGCCAAAATAGAGATTATGACATATGTATTTTATGTAAGACAAAGAAAATGAATAAGGCCTATCTACTTTCATTCCCTGAAATTTATCGTGCATATGTTATCGGCATCAAACGTAATTATGTCTTCTGCGCGTAAAATGGATTTTCTTCACTGGGAAGAAATTCTTCTTTATTGAATTTTGTCTTTAGCGTGGCAACTCCATATAATTAAATTGGAAAACAGAAATATTTGCCTTATGTCTTCGATTATATATAATTAACATGATATTCCATTATTTGTTTACGTAACATAATTTGTAATAGTTTAATTGCTTTATAATTTAAAGATGCATGGTCTTGATTTCAGGTTTGTAGTTTAATAATTTTCCCTTAATTAAATGTTACGTTACACAATATTTATATTTATGTATTCATTAAGAGAAAGGACAAAATAATTTCCTTTTCAATCTGCTTAAAAATATATAGGATAAATATAGATAAAATATGTAAAATATATATCAAGTTCTTTAATGAAAATGGTAAATAAATGACTTTCCAGTGTATTCCATCACTTGTTGGAATTGATGAAAAAGAAAGGGAAGATCTTCTGGGAAAAAAAGTAGCAGAAGAAGCTTTTCCTCTACTCTTTCAGGAGAATTATACGGGACAAAATTAAGTCATCGTATATTAGTGAATTATTGTATAACACCAAAATAAAAGTCAGGGAGATAATCGGGGAGGACTTGAAAAAATATAGCGGGAAAACTTGCAAAAAGACTGTTGCCAATTTTAGATTAATGACTGTCTGGTCGGACATCTGGCCACAATATGGATTGTGAACTCTGATGCATGTGTTTTATGTAAGACAGAGAAAATGAATAAGGCCCATTGACTTGTTTGCTTGGGACTGGACTCGTAATTTACAACAGAATGGTGATGTGTGTACTCTTTAGTGGAGGGCCAGAGAAAAAAATGTCCTGATCACACGGACTTTTATTATGAACAGGGAAGGAATTTTTTAATCCTTAGAACATTTAATTTGTTTTTACAGCCTTTTGGTCGGCTTTGTTAAGAATGTTTAATTTTTTTCCCCTTTATAATTTTGTTTTATTTATAAGTTCTTCTTAATTCTACGGCAAGTGGCCAGATTTGTATGGATTGAGTTCTAATAAAGCTATAAGTAAAAATATTAACAACATATAGAATGGAAGGAAAACTAAGTGAAATTAACTAACAGCTTATATGCTTGAATTCAAATTCTTGGTTTAAAATGAAGGATGTACTTATTTTTTACCTCGTCAAATTTCAACAGATTTACTAAGAATACGAAATAACAGATTCTCATAATGACAGTATTGTAAATATTCATTAAACTTCTCAAATGTGATTTTTGGTAGATTTTTGTTACGTATAATGAATTATATTCCACAACTAACAATTTTTTGAAATGGGCATTTTGGAAAATAATTATGCTTACAAAATAAACAGAAACATTCGGCTATAACAAAATTATTTTAGACCATTAACGATATTAAGATATTATTCAGAATTTTTAAATTTGGATTCAGCGAAAAATAATTTCGTGGTCGAAAATATAACAAACTGTGGTCATATACACAAGTTCTATCTTTAGAAAATGTCAAACTTATTCTAAAATGCTACTTGCACTTTATTTTCGGATTAAAATAACTTCCATTCATAAACTTAAATATATTTAAAAAAAATTTAAAATGCAATGAAATTTTATATTTTGTTTAAAACATGCATAGAATTCTTTTAAATGACAAATTCTATATTTAATCAGAATATTTCTAAAAGCTCATTATAAAAAAAATATTTCAAGTATTTCTTTTTTTAAAGATTCATACAAATGAGGAGAAATGTTTTGAAAAAGAAAAAAAAATGAATGGCATTAAAAATTCAAAGTGATTTGCATTCGTATTCAGAAATAGAAATATTTCATAACAAATGTGTCACTGACATTTCAAGGACGCTTTTTTCAAAAGATTTTGCTTCTCCTTTCAAAAGTTTTATTTTCATTTTTCCAAGACGCTCTTTCAAAAACAGAATAATGATTCACGATTGCGAAATTGTAGGATTATGATTGACCTTGTCTGTATTTAAAGAAAAATATTTAAAGTCGAAGAAATTCGTATTTCTCATATTTAAAATAATTGAGAGAGAGATAAAAAATATTTGTGATAACATTTCATCTTTTCATTACAAGAAATTCAACTTTTAAATAAATATCGTAATATACATTTTAATTACTCTTATAAATAGTTTAATATTTTAATTTATATAAATCACAACACTTGTGCAAATTTCATTTAAATTTTATTGATAGTGATCCAAGAACTTATAAAAACCGTAGCCATAGACATTAAACCGTTTTTAGAATACTATATTAGATAATACTTATAAATTAATCAATAAATATTATACTAAAATGTGACAAGTAAAATAATATCTGTTACTATGTTGACCAAGAAATGCGAATTAATAATATCGAATGTTTAACGTATTTTTTTAAGTTAAGGATAAATAATTTTCTTGGTGCGAAAATACTCATAATTATAAAAGTATTTTCAAGCCCAGAATTGTTAACAATTTAACAAATTGTACCAATTTTAAGTTAAAGAATTTTTTTATATAATATAAAATTGATTATAAAATGAGAAGATTCTACTTTACAACTAAAAATAAATATTATTTAAATTTTAAAACCATAATAAAGAAAAATTACGTTTTATATTAATTCATTGTATTTTTTATACAAAAATATTATTTACCTTTTGGAAAACGGAGATTAAACAATCGATTACAGTTACAGTTTATTAATTGGAGAGTGATATAAAGGCCTCGAATAATGATCAATGTATTATCTACTCGTGCAGTATATCTCCTCTCCTTTTGTTTTATTGCCAGACATTTTACTTGAAATACTTGTGATACATCAAAAGAAAGAAAAGAGGAGTGCTTTCAGATCGATCTTGCTAAAAATGGTTTACCTTTTTATCAGACGCAATATATATTAGAAAAATACCTGTGCAGCCATGACATCGCAGCATGATGTCAAAAAACACGGCTGTAAATGGCTCTATTATAATTATCAGAATCTATCCCATAGCTTTGTTATCAGAAAAATTTCACCCAACATTCATCTTAAGGTCTGCTTTACTAGTAATAATCAGTGCATACCTAACCTTAAAGCTCATATTATTAGGGGCGGCCTGGTGGCTTTCGTTCTGGCCATTGTTAACACAAGCTCCAGGTTGGAATTCTGGCGGTGGCATGGACGTTTGTTAGTGGTACGGAATCCACGTTAAACTGTAGGTTCCGGTCTAATTAGCTTAAAGTGTGCACAAAAATGGTCGTAGAGCGACAAACCAAAGCATATTTTTAGTTGTAGACACCCGAGAGAATTATCTGGAACATATGAACAGAACTTCATGTAATTTGATTGCCTAATCTATGCAAAATCTAATCTCCTAAACGAAAGCAAGGAAGAGTATGAAAAACATCCAAGCAGCCAGCTCTTCCATTGAGAACTAAGCGTGTTTCCAAACAGCATATCTGTCTTCCATTTTAAGTGACTATATTTATATTTATTGGAATCGAGCCCATAACCACCATCTTAGAGAAGTTATTACCCAACATACCTCTTATTATCTCACATTACTTAAAGTTCTGAAGATCTCATTTGTTAATAACAAAAATACCTAAAACCTAAATAAACACCCCATTTGAAAGCTCTTATTATTAAGAGCCGTTCCCTTGAGGGCGTTGTAGACAAAACTTCACGTAATTTGACTGCTATATCTATGAAAGATCTAGTCTTCCGATCAAATAGATGTCATCAAAATGTTCACTTCACAAATTAAAATCCTAGAAGCCACCTTTGCAGATGAGGGCAACGTTTCATTACGCCACAAACCAGCTCTTAATGAAATCATCCGCTCGCCAATTCCAATAAAACAGACCCACAAACTGTCTCTTTTCAACTGGGTATAGCGGCAGCAAATACAAATACAAAAATGCACTTTGGCTACGGATTTCAACTTTAATGGAAATCCGACAGCAATTAATTGAATCCGCTTGGCGAGGAAAACCGAGAAGGGACGATGAGATATTCATTACTCGCCGCTGCCCGGAAGCCTTTAATTAAAGTTTAAATGTCTTCTCCCACTGCAGCACACTTAGTTAATTTCGGACGAATGGAGGAAGGCGCTGTCGCCTGATTGCAAATATTGGGACAGGCTTTTCCAAATGAACGAGTGGTGGTGAGCTTTCGAAATAATTCCGCTTTCCCGATGAATTGAAGAGCTGTAATAGAATTTTCCAATGTCACTGGAAATAATCATAGTTAAATAATTCGGACTGTCTTTATATGCATAAGTATTACGGCATAATGCAGTCATCTTGGCTTAGTATTTCAAATATAATAAATAAATAAATATTCGTATTTGACATAGGATAGAAAAAAATATTAATGTCATGGTTTTAAATTTAAAAGTTTTGCAACAGATCATCATCGTAGAAGTTGAGAAGTAAATACGTACGTATTTTGTACGTTTAGTACATATATTATAATGCATGTATTTCCCATTCAAAAAGATTTTGACAGATTGGTTTGGTTTGCCGTTCTACGGTCATTTTCTGCACAATTTAGGCTAATTAGATCGGGACCTACAGTATAACGTGGATGTGGATACCGAACCACTAACAAACATCCATGCCACAGCCAGAATTTGAACCTGAAGCCTGTGATGCCAAAGGCGCTAGCCAATTCGACATCAAGCCACCATATTATTAGGAGTATAGCCACTAGAGGGTTATGTAGTATATATGAACAAAAACTGCACAATTTCATTGGCTAATTCTTGAAAATTCTAGTCTCCTAATCGAAAGCAAGGAAAATCAGGAAAAACACCCAATGCAGCCAGCTCTGCCATTGACAACTACGCGTGTCTCCAAACAACATATCTGTCTTCCATTTTAAATGACTGTATTTATATTTATTGGAATGTAGCCCACAGTCAGCATCTGATAGAAGTAATTATCCAACATACCTCTTATTTCCTCAAATTACTTGAAGTTCTGAAGATCTCATTTATTAATAACATTCAACCTAAATTCACGCCCCACTTGAAAGCTCCTATTATTAGGAGCCGTTCCCTTGAGGGCATTGTGGACAAAACCTCACGTAATTTGACTGTTCAATCTATGAAAGATCTAGTCTTCCGATCAAATAGATGTCATCAAAATGTTCACTTCACAAATAACACTTCGAGAAGACACCTTTGCAGATAAGGGCAACGTTTCATTACGCCTCAAACTAGCTTTTAATGAAATCGTCTGCTCGCCAATTCCAATGCCAATGAAACAGCCCCACAAACTGTGTCTTTTCAAATGCATAGAGCGGTGGCAAATACAAATACAAAAATGTTCTTTGGCTGCGGATTTCAACTTTAATGGAAATCCGACAGCAATTAATTGAATCCCGCTTGGCGGGGAAAACCGAGAAGGGACGATGAGATATTCATTACTCGCAGCTGCCGGGAGCCTTTAATTAAAGTTTAAATGTCTTCTGCCACTGCACCATAGTTAGTTAATTTTGGACGAATGAAGGCAGGCGCTGTCGCCTGATTGCTAATATTGGGACAGGGTTTTCCAAATGAACGATTGCGGGTCAGCTTTCGAAATAATCCCGCTTTCTCGATAAATTGAAGAGCTGCCATAGAATTTCCAGTGTCACTGGAAATAATAGAAGTTAAATAATTACGACAGCCTTTATATGCATAAGCATCACTGAATAATGCATTCATCTTGGCTTAGTATTTCAAATGGAATAAATAAAAGTTCGTATTTTTTTCCATTCAAAGGGAGTTTGACAGAGGATAGGATAAATAATTATAAAATATAAACGTCATGATTTTAAAATTGAAAGTTTTGCAAAAGATGATGATGTTAAGAAGTAAATACGTACGTATTGTAATGCACGTATTTTTCTAATAAAAGAGACTTTGACAGATTGATTTGATTTGTCGTTCTAAGATCATTTTTTTCACGCTTTATGCTAATTAGACCGTGAGCACCAGTTTAAAGTGGAGCAAACATTAGAAAAAAACAACAAATCATTAGCAAACATTCATTCCTCCGCCAGGTGTGGAACCTGAAGCCTATGGTACCAAAGGACAGTGCGCCAGCCTATCGGATATCATGCCCCATATTATTAGGAGTACACCCACTAGATGGCTATGTGGTATATATAAACAATACTGTACAATTTCCTTGCCTAATCTTTGAACATTCCAATCTCCTAATCGAAAGTAAGGAAAACACAAGAAAACACCGATGCAGCCAGCTCAATGCTACGTCAACTGTGTTTCCACATAACACATTTGTCTTCCATTTTGAGTGACTATATTTATATTTATTAGAATCGAGCCCACAGACACCATCTGATAGAAGTTATTATCCAACATACCTCTTATTATACTAAATTACGTACAGTTCTGAAGATCTCATTTATTAAGTAATAGTCAATCTAAATGCACAACCCACTTGTAAGCTATTATTAGAAACCGTTCCCTTGAGGGCGCTGTGGACAAAACCTCACGTAATTTGACTGTTCAATCTATGAAAGATCTAGTCTTCCGATCAAATAGATGTCATCAAAATGTTCACTTCACAAATTACACTTCGAGAAGACACCTTTGCAGATGAGGGCAACGTTTCATTAGGCCCCAAACCAGCTTTTAATGAAATCGTCTGCTCGCCAATTCCGATGCCAATGAAACAGCCCCACAAACTGTGTCTTTTCAACTGCATAGAGCGGTGGGCAAATACAAATACAAAAATGCTCTTTTGGCTGCGGATTTCAACTTTAATGGAAATCCGACAGCAATTAATTGAATTCGCTTGGCGAGGAAAACCGAGAAGGGACAATGATATATTTATTACTTGCAGCTGCCGGAAGCGTTTAATTAAAGTTTAAATGTCTTCTGCCATTGCAGCACACTCAGTTAATTTTGGACGAATAAAGGCAGGCGCCGTCGTCGATTGCAAATATTGGGACAGGGTTTTCCAAATGAACGAGTGGTGGTGAGCTTTCGAAATAATCCCGCTCTCTCGATAAATTGAAGAGCTATCATAGAATTTTCCAGTGTCACCGGAAATAATCATAGTTAAATATTTCTGACGGCCTTTATATGCATAAGCACCACGGAATAAAGCAGACATCTTGGCTTAGTATTTCAAATGTAATTAATAAATGTTCGTATTTTTTCCATTTAAAGGGAGTGTGATAAAGAATATTATAGAGGATTATAATATATTAACGTCATGATTTTAAAATTAAAGGTTTTGCAAAAGGTCATAAAGGCAGGAATTAAGAAATAAATAAGTAGAATTTTGTACGTATAGTACGTATTGCAATGTACGTAGGTTTCTATTCAAAGATATTTTGACGGATTGGTTTGGTTTGACCATCTACAGTCATTTGTTTGCACACTTTAGGCTAATTATACCGGGACCTACAGTTTAACGTGGATTCCGAACCACTAAAAAACATCCATGCCACCGCCAGAATTCGAAATTGAAGCCTATGGTACCAAAGGCCAGAGAGCTAGCCAATTGGCCGTCAAGTTGAACGAAATCAAGGAAAAATACCCAAGCAGCCAGTTTCTCCAATATTAACTAAGAGTGTTTTCAATGAACATGTCTGTATTAAACCTTAAGTGACTGTATTTTTATTTCAATGCAGGCCACAGCTACCATTTCAGAGGAGTTATTATCCAACAAACCTCTTATTACCCCAAATTACTTAAAGTTCTGAATATCTCATTTATTAGTAACAGTCAACCTAAATGTACACCCCAACTTGAAAGCTCCCATTATTAGAAGCCATTCCCTTGAGGGCTTTGTGGACAAAACCTCACGTAATTTGACTGTTCAATATATGAAAGGTCTAGCCTTCCGATCGAATAGATGTCATCAAAATGTTCACTTCACAAATTACACTTAGAGAAGACACCTCTACAGATGAGGGCAACGTTTCATTACGCACCAAACCAGCTTTTAATGAAATCGTCCGATCGCCAATTCCGATGCCAATAAAACAGGCCCACAAACTGTCTCTTTTCAACTGGGTATAGAGGCAGCAAATACAAATACAAAAATGCTCTTTGGCTGCGGATTTCAACTTTAATGGAAATCCGACAGCAATTAATTGAATCCCGCTTGGCGAGGAAAACCGAGAAGGGACGATGAGATATTCATTACTCTCGGCTGCCCGGAAGCCTTTAATTAAAGTTTAAATGTCTTCTCGCACTGCAGAACACTTAGTTAATTTTGAACGAATGGAGGAAGTCGCTGTCGCCTGATTGCAAATATTGGGACAGGGTTTTCTAAATGAACGAGTGGGGGTGAGCTTTCGAAATAATCCCGCTTTCCCGATAAATTGTAGAGCTGTCATAAAATTTTCCATTGTCACTGGAAATAATTATAGTTAAATAATTCTGACGGCCTTTATATGCATAAGCACCACAGAATAATGCAGTCATCTTGGCTTAGTATTTCAAATGTAATAAATAAATGTTCGTATTTTTTCCATTTAAAGAGAGTGTGACAAAGAATAGGTTAAATGGTTATAAAATATTAACGTCATGATTTTAAAATTAAAAGCTTTGCAAAAGATCATAAGGGCAAGAATTAAGAATTAAATACGTACGTATTTTGTACCTATCGTATGTAGTACATATTGTAATGCACGTATTTTTCCCTTCAAAGAGAGTTTGACAGAGGATAGGATGAATGATTATAAAATATTAACGTCTATATAATTAATATACGCTTTTACGTCATTGCGTTATAACGTCAAAATAAAGTATGTAATTAATATAATTAACACCATGTTTTTTAAATTGAAAACTTTGAAAAAGATATTATTTGTAAGAGTTGAGAAGAAAATAAGTACGTATTTTATACATGTAGTACGTATTGTAATGCAGGTATTTTTCCATTCAAAGAGATTTTGGCTGATTAGTTTGATTTGACGCTCTATAGCCATTTTTTGTATACTTTAAGCTACCTGGATTGGGATCTACAGTTTAGCATGGATTTCAAACCACAAACAAACATCCATACCACCACCAGCATTCGAACCTGAAGGCTGCGCTACCAAAAGCCAGAGACCGCCTATCCCCCATCTGAGCGAAGTTATTATCCAACATCCCCCTATTACATAAAGTTCTGAAAATCTCATTTATTAAGTAATCGTCAACCTAAATGCACACCTAACTAGAAAGCTCCTATTATTAAGGAGACGTTCCCTTGAAGGCGTTGTGGACAAAACCTCACGTAATTTGACTGTTCAACCTATGAAAGATCTAGTCTTGCCAATCAAATGGACGTCATCAAAATGTTCACTTCAAAAATTACACTTCGAGAAGGCACCTTTGCAGATGAGGGCAACGTTTCATTACGCACCAAACCAGCTTTTAATGAAATCGCCAATTCCGATGCCAATGAAACAGGCCCACAAACTGTCTCTTTTCAACTGGATAGAGGGTGAAGCAAATACAAATACAAAAATGCACGGCTGCGGATTTCAACTTTAATGGAAATCCGACAGCAATTAATTGAATCCGCTTGGCGAGGAAAACCGAGAAGAGACGATGAGATATTCATTACTCGCAGCTGCCGGAAGCTTTTAATTAAAGTTTAAATGTCTTCTGCCACTGTAACACACTTAGTTAATTTTGGACGAATGAAGCAAGGCGCTGTTGCCTGATTGCAAATATTGGGACAGGGTTTTCCAAATGAATGAGTGGTGGGGGTGCCTTTCGAAATAATCCCGCTTTCCCGATAAATTGAAGAGCTGCCATAGAGTCTGGCATGCAGTCTCACTGGAAATAATCATAGTTAAATAATTCTGACGGCCTTTATATGCACAAGCATCACGGCATATTGCAGTCATCTTGGCTTAGTATTTCAAATGTAATAAATAAATGTTTGTATTTTTTCGTTCAAAGAGAGTTTGACACAGAATAGGTAAATTATTATAAAATATTAATGTCATGATTTTAAAATTGAAAGTTTTACAAAAGATCATAAAGGTAAGATTTAAGAAATAAATGCGTGCGTATTTTTATACGTATAGGGCGTATTAAATACTGCAATACACGTATTTTTCCATTCAAACATAGTTTGACAGATGATAGAATAAATGATTTTAAACTGAGGGTGCGCAGAAGATCTACCTCCCCATGGTGCACCTGGTAACACTTTTTAGTGGCTAAAAGATCTACAACTTGCCATTATTGTTTGATTAATGATCTCTGTTTCAGCATGTTTTGTTGTATTCTCTGTTGTTGTTGTTTTTTTTTCTTTGTACTTTTTTTTCTGTAACTGTTCATAATCTGCCATTGGAAACTGAGAACGTTAATATAATTAATATACGTTTTGACGTCAATGTAATATATATAATTAATATAATAAGTTATACAATTAGCGTCATGATTTTAAAATTCAAAGCTTTGCAAAAGATCATAAGGGAGTAACTACGTACGTATTTTTCTACGTATAGAACTTGGTACATATTGTAATTCACGTATTTTTCTATTCAATTCCATTCTTTATATCATTTATTGTAATTTAGAAAAATTTTATTGGTTTTAATATTTTTTGAAATATTCTTAGAAACAGTAGTATTGAAACAAAAACTTCTCATTTTGCAATTAACTTTGCCCTCGCATGCACATTCCAGATTCTGATATGTGTATATAAAACAAAGTTTAAGCTTTTCATGCTAAAATTTATTAATCTAATTAAATTATAACTGATCTAATTTAAATACTAATTTATATAACTAAAACAGACAGCACCAAATAATGACAGAGTTAATATAAAATAAAAAAGTGATAAATATCAGAAATATCTAAGAATCAAAACATGCGAATAATAAAAAAGCAAAATAAAAATAAAATTCACTTTAAAAAAAAATAATAATAAAATATTAAAAAGTTTTTTTAATAACATAATGTTTAAAAAAATGATCAAGTTTTGAAACTTTTGAATAAATACCATAGCAGTGCTAATTACAGATATACACTTAAAATTTATTATAACATGGTATTTATTAATAATTTGTAAACGAGCTTCCTCCTGGCAAGAGCACTCACAAGATCGCCATATGTGGCTTTCAGGAGAAATGGTCAGTTGGTCTGAGACTCTCATCAGAGAGGAAGTAAAGCGCAAGCATAAGCTTCTGTTGAGAAACGTTTAGTTTACAGTCTCTCACCCCGAGAGGAATTACATTTAGCACAATCATGTGTGTTAGCTGTCCTACAGACTTTCACCCGGAGAGGAAATATCTTTCGCGCAACCTGCGCGTACTTGTGTATTGGGCTTAGAAGTGGAATTCCTCCACGAATCTATAATTGTCTGTCTTTAAATGTGTTAAATATTGTATGTCTCTCATTGCATGTGTGGTGTTTGTGTGTTTGCAAATAAAGCTGTGAGTTCTCCAAACTGTGCCTCAACTATCTCAATCCAACCACATTCAGTTACAATCTGGTTGCCCATCCAGCACACTATAAATTTTATTTATTTTTATTATTGTTAAATTTTTTTTGGCCAACGGCCGTACCATGCTGAATATACCGGTTCTCGTTAGATCACCGAAGTTAAGCATCATTGGGCGCGGTCAGTACTTGGGTGGGTGACCACCTGGGAACACTGCGTGCCGTTGGCAAATTTGGGACCTGAATGGCCGAGTGTCTAGCGCTCTGGCGCTCGATGCCACAGGTTTCGGGTTCGAATCCCGGCGGTGCCATGGATGTTTGTAGTGGTTCGGAATCCACTTTAAGCCGTAGGTCCCGGTCTCATATGACTGTAAGAGCGACACGGAGCAAAAGTCAGGCTTCTACCTACGGGTGCTCCATCACAACAGAAGCTGCTTCCTTCCCCTTCAATCATGAGTCCATATGGGCTCGTGGGCTTGGCCAGCCAAGTGGGATAAGAAACAACAACAAACAAACATTGTTAAATTTTAAAAATTAAGAAATTATTTGTCGGGTCGATATAACATTTATGAAAAATTTTCACAAAGCTTGTTTTACTAGAATTTTTTGCTTTTATTCATTTTTTTA
This sequence comes from Caerostris darwini, assembly GCA_021605075.1. Lineage (NCBI taxonomy): Eukaryota > Metazoa > Arthropoda > Arachnida > Araneae > Araneidae > Caerostris > Caerostris darwini. Next base: position 67,609 of record BPLQ01014864.1, read on the forward strand.
TTCTCTTCATATAAAGAAATAAAACCAAAAAAAAAAAAAAAAAAAAACATTTTTGATTGAAAATTTAACATTTGGCAATTTTAAAACCTTTTTTTTATACTATAAACAAAATCATCTAGTTCAACGAAAATCATAAGATTATCTTCGAAACGAATTGTTTCCACTCATCGAAATATATTTAAAGGAAAACTGAATCGAATTCAATCCGAATCGATTAACCCGTACAACTGTACGAATAAAACCGTTCCCGAAAAAAAGCGTTTTCTTCACGGATGATGGAAATCGAACATTTCCAAGATAGAAACCCCCTCAAGGAACTGTTCTTTTCACCCAATTTCGATGTTCCACAAACTGGGAAAAGAAAAGGAAGAAAGAAAAACATTCATGAATTTCGAATGAGTAAGGATAGTGTATGTTGCAAAAAAGAAACATGCAAATACCGTTTGTGTCAGAATTGAAGTTTCAGAAATAAATTTTTCATATCGTATTGAAAAAAAAAAGGAAACGCTTAAGGAAATGATTTAAAACTGAAAATAGAAACATTGAAAATACATAGTTTACTCCAGAAACTATATTTAAGGAAAATAAGTGCATAACCATTCATATCGAAAGAAATAGTTCAAGAAAGAAAAATTAAAATACATGGTTTAATACACAAACGAGAATACATGGTTTAATACAGAAACGATATTTAAGGAAAATGAATGTATAACCTTTCATATCGAAAGAAATAGAAGAAAGAAAATTAAAAAGCAAAATCTTTATTCAAAATATTTAAAATTTAAATGATTGTTCCACAAACTTAATTTTATTATTAAAGATTCATTAATAAACAAAGATATACATTAGTTGCTTTTTATTCTTGAAAAAGCAAAAAAAAAGCTTATGTCCACTATTGCTTTCACATAAAGCATATCTTGAACTTTTTTTCTTTTTGAGAATAAGTGAAAGCATTGTTCACAAATTTCCAGTGCGTGACATTGTTCAATTGAAAAGTCAAATTACGCTATCCTCGAACATTATTAGTCTTAAGCAACAGACAGAGTCAACAAGACATTTCTAATCAGTCCGGGAAACAATGGAAATCGAAAATCTTGATGGTCACTGTACTTCGACATTTTAGTTTAATCGCATCGGCAATTTAAAGGAGGAATAAGAAATAAGAAATGTTTTTAAAAAATTTCAATTAAGAAAGTCCAAGACGTAAAGAAAGTCCATGGTCCAATTACAGCAGCAATTTTAATAAGCAACTATTATGTTCAACATTTCAATTTGCAACATTTCATTTATCACAAAGCACATCTTGTAATTTTTTATCGAAATAAGCGAAAAGTTTTGTTTGTAAAATTTCCATTTAGTGACATTGTTAAATTACAAAGGACATCGAACCGTATTAGTCTAACGCAAAACATTGAGTCAGGAAGAGATTTTTACCAAGTAATGAGGAATCGAAAGTCTGATTGATCGCTGCAATTCTATTCTCCGGTTCATTAGAGTCGAGAATTGCATAGGGGTAAGGGAATGTAAATCGTATATTACATAAGTTACAATCAAGATATTCTTAATTTCATAATTCTTCATTAAGAAATCTAAGATCCGATGCGTTAATTGTATTATAACAATATTTTAAAGAGTCACTATAATGATGCGTGGCATAATTTGTATGATAACGTATAATATGATATGTTACATTGTACTAATAAGTTACATTGTTTTATGATACGGATAATATGATATGTTACAGTGTATTAATACGTTACATTTTTTTATGATACGGATAATATGATACGTAATATTGTACTACAATGATACGTAATATTGTACTATAATGATACGTAACATTGTTTTATGAAACGTAATATTGCACTATAACAACATTGTTTTATGATACGTAATATTGTTTTATGATACGTAATATTGTTTTATGAAACGTAATATTGCACTATAATAACATTGTTTTATGATACGTAATATTGTACTATAATAATACGTAACATTGTTTTATGATACATAATATTGCACTACAATAATACGCAACATTGTTTTATGATACGTAATATTACTATAATAATACGCAATATTGTTTTATTATACGTATAATATGATACGTAATATTGTACTATAAAATACGCAACATTGTTTTATAATACGCATATGATACGTAATGTTGTACTATAATGATACGTATAATATAATACATAACATTGTTTTATGATACATATTATAAGAAACGTAACATTATACTATAATTATACGTAACATTGTACTATAATGATACATAACATTTACGTAAAAATTTTATTAAATTGACGAATTTTTTTGAATAATTTCACCCGCACAGAAACGTTGTAAAAGATAATTTTGTTGATTTCTTTAATAAATAATAAAAAAACGGGCTTATCTTTGATTTTTAAATATATGTGCCTGATATGCACGAAAACGTCTTTGAAGATCTTGTCTTGAAATCAGTGTCATACCGTGTTCAAACATTGATGTGTTTTCGTGGCATGCATAAATGGAATACGAGGTCCATCACTTTGGAATAAAAGAGCAAAGGTGATTCGAATGAAAAAAAAAAGTGGCGATTCGAATGTTATCGTGTCTTCGTAGAATAAAGACAATAATTCTGCACTCAAGGAAACTCTTCAATTTGATATGAGAAGGTGGAAGGGAAGGTACGAATCCATTTAGGTATTATCATAATAAATAAGTCAAAAAAAAATTCTTGAATTCATTACTTGATAAGAACAATCGTAAATGTCTCCGCATTGAAAAAAAAAAACTTGAATTCTAAATGAATAAAATAGAAAACAAATCAAATTTAAGTCCTAAAAACTATTAGGGTTAAACCTTTTATCAAAAAAAATAAATAAATAAAAAGAATCCTACCCATGTAAACACAACAATTCCAGTTTTAATCCCAAAATTTAAAAAAAAAAACCTATTTCAAATCATTATAGTAATTTTACATGAGAGAGAGCTAGAGTTTTAATAGATTAAATAAAAGAGTAAAAAAAAACGATTACCAAATAATGCGAAATCCATTTAAATCCCTCTACATCAGATTATGACGGCACACCAAGCAAGGCGAGCATCAAGCCATCATTACGAAGGCAGGATTCATCAAGATAAAAGCCAAATTATCTAGTTTCAGAAGGCTTGCATCCTTTTTACCTTCTGGTAATGTTAGGAAGCAGTCTTCCGTTACGGTACACGCGGTTTCCCGGGAACTTTTTATTTATTTATTTATTTCGTTTTTGCTTTTGTTCCACCTTTTTTTCGGTAGCGTTTCGTTTCGGCACTGTTTTCCCAAGTTCGGTAATGCCAGTGCTTTATTTACGACTGTGAAAATTGCAGCGCACAAAAGAACACTTACAGCGGAAGTGTGGAAAGAAAAGTGTTTTGTTTTGGGCTCTTTTTATGAACTTGTTTGCTTTCATTGAAATAAAAAAAGGAGAGAGAAAAAAAAAAAAAAAAGAAATTTAGTTTTTAGGGTTAAGTCAATAAATTTGTCATATGTAAAATTGCTATCGGGTGTTTGTCAATTGGCAAAACTTCATCGATAAATGGTCCTTTCGTTCTAATACTCAAAATGGCCCTTTCGTTCTAATATTCAAAATGGCCCTTTCGTTCTAATATTCAAAATGACCTTTTTTATTCAAAACGGTTCTTTCGTTCTAATATTCAGAATGACCTTTTTTTATTCAAAATGATGCTTTCGTTCTAATATTCAAAATGACGCTTTCGTTCTAATATTCAAAATGACCTTTCTATTTATTCAAAATGGCTCTTTTGTTCTAATATTCAAAATTATTCATGATTAACCTTGAAGAAAATGGCGGTGATAGAAAATCTTGCAAAATGTGAGCACTCATAAGTGATCGCCACTGCAGTTTTGCTTTTAGTAATCAAAAATATTTCAAAAATTTTAGAAAAAAGCAGATGTGTTGTTGTTTCTTAGTCTAGATGTTGCTGTCGACCAAGTGGAATAAGTTCGTGAACCTGTGTGTCTTAAACCGACGAGTCATGTTAAAGGGTAAAAAAAGCAGCTTCTTTTTGTCTTTTACCTTGAGGTACAAAGCACCCCTTGACTTTACCCCATCCGGTTATACTCCCGGCTCTTTGTACTCATTTTAGTCGCCTTTTACGACCTGCAGAGGCTATAGTGGGGCTATTCTAACCAGTACAAACGCAGGGAAAAAACAGATATAAATTTCTGCATTGGACAAAATATCTATAAAAATTGTTGGATATAAAGAGTGATAAAAATAAGAGATAATAAAATGTCTTCCGTAATTTACAACATATTTACAGAAATCAATAAATGCCGATGCAAGCCGGTCGATTGCTCTAAATACGTTTAAACGATACTGAATTTCATGGCATACATTGGCAAACACCACAAATCAGCGGAAGTGTGGAAAGAAAAGTGTTTTGTTTGGGTCTTTTCATGTTGTTTGCTTTCATTGAGAAGAAAAAAAAGGAAATTTAGTTTTTAGGGTTAATTCAATAAACGTCATATGTTAAATTGCTATGGAATGTTTGTATGGGATTTGAAAAACTTCATCGATAAAGCTTTATACAAAAGGATCCTTTTTAACAATCCTATGTTATATGATAATCTTGCATTTACTTTATTCAAATTGTGTTTTTAGGTATCGGAAAATTGTTCACGGTTAAACCTTGAAGTAAATGGCGGCGATATAATGTCTATATATTTTCCGAGCAATATGACGCTGCATTTGAGCCTTCACATGCGAGACCGTACACCACAACTAGCTTTTAACCAACCATTTAAGTAGTATTAGATACTTCAATATTCAATGGAAATAAGGGAGGATACTAATTCCTATGCAGCAGTAAAAAGTGAGAATAAATGAATACTGCTAATGTGCAAAGCATGTATATTTACAGCATGAGATACCAGATGAAAATTTTCTAGAATAAAAATGAAGGAAAGGATTAAGATTTTTCTATTTCAACGAAATGCTTAAATTAATTTTTATGATTAAATTATAAGGATTAAAAGCTCGATTCGGAGCTCAATTGAACCGATGGCAAACATCAGGGTTGAGATTCAATCCGCTGGCAGCATTGTTATAGACACTGCTTCAAAAAACGAGGAGTCTCGATGGCGTTTGTGATGTTCAGCATCATGTCGCGTTAGTCAGACTACACGGAGGAAGTTTTCCGGGTTTTCTCCCTTACGATACGCGAATGTGGAGTAGTTTCCCTTAAGGCTCGTGCTCACCAAGGCGACAAGATGCAAGCGAAAAAATTTGACCAATCACTAGCCTCACCGCGGTCGCCTGAAACCGGTTAGCAGTCCGCCGCTTGGAGTTGCCCAACTTTCAACTCGAAGCGGTTTTTCACTAGGCGTAATGCTATTTCTGACGTTTCGCTGTGAAGGGGTCGAAAAAATTTTGTCGCTTGCCTCTTGAATCTTCACGTCTCTCGCCTTGGTGGGAACGAGCCTTTAAACATATTCCCGGTAGGCCCTGCCCTCCTTCAGCAGCTCGAAGCCAACCATTTTCATTGGCACGGAGTCAACTCAGACTGCTACCTACGGGTGGTTTATCATAACAGAAGCTGCTCCCTTCCCTCCATCTATCCATCCATAAGTATCTACTCATTTGGTGTCCGTCCGCGCTACCGGACACTGAGGATTAGTCATAACATAACTACATAAGGATTAAATTAATAATTGAATGTTTTAATTTATTTAATTTAAATTTTACTTACCTTTAATTTTTAAAAAAATAAAATGATTTTTTTTTATAAAAGCATTTAATTAGTTAAATGTTGAAAAAAAAATTAATATTGACACTCGAATCAGATTAAAAATTGTAAAAATTTATTTCAGGTAGAAATACGCAGTTCAAAATTGCATTATAGAAATTGTCTCAATGGTCAATTCTAAATCATTAGAGCATTTTGCATGTAAAAAAACGCTATTCCCTACATTTTAAGCAATAATTGGCAACTGAGATGTTATAATACTAATTTACGACACAGTTAGGCTTTGTAAGTCTAAACCCCAAAACCATTCGAAATCTTTAATGATGTTTACGAAAAAGTCTAGAATTTTTTTGGCTTTATATTTTAAACGAATTAATAACTGAAAAATAAAATTAATGAACGGAACTTGCTATGAAACCCTAAAGAAAATACTTTTTTTGGAGTTAAAAAAATAGCATCATTGCAGCTTTTAAATTAATGACTTTATGTTAGTTTTTTCGCTTAACGAGCGCTTTGAATAGCAAAAAAAAAAAAAGGGAAATAAAATTTAAAAAACGGCAGTTTTTGCAAGTATTACTAATTTTTATAAATCAGCCAAACGAAACAGTTTTTTAGTTGCTATTTGCTGAATTATTAAAATGGATAATACTCAGTGCTCAATTATTATTATTGATGTAACATTTTTGAGTGAATTAAAAATTGCTGTATGACTTATAAAAAAGGCTTTTCTCATTATATATTTTTTAAATATTCCAAGAACAGTAGCAAAACATAATTTAAAACTGCATTAAATATTACAGAAATTTTTTTAATTTTCTATGGTAAAAAAGATTTGAGACCGAAAAAAAAGGCATTTTTTTTATGTTTTTTTTTTTTTTTTTTTTATTATTTTCAACTGTCCTCATTATAAAAAATATTAATATTTAATAAGTAATGCATGACAACTAAATATATAAGTTTGAATCCAATTTCTAATCTTCCTTTCAAAATCGTTACGTTTTGTTTTACATGATGTACAATTTACAAATTTATTTTGCATCAAATTTCAAAAGACATGTTCCCATAAAATATTGAATAAAGCTCTGAATATTAATAATTTATATATATATATATATAAAAATAAAGAATATTTAAAAATAAATATATATATATATATATATATATATATATATTATTCTTTCAGTTTAACTGCTTTAAAAGTTAAGGATTTGTTCTAGAAATTCTATTCAAAGATTATCAAAAAAAGACTAAATTTTCAGACTATGAATTTCCAACATTATCTATATACGTATATATATTGAATAAATATATACCATTCAGTTTAACTGTGTTAAAAGTTAAGGATTTGTTCTTTAAATTGTATTCAAAGATTAATAAAAACAGATTAACTTTTCAGACAACGTATTTCCAAAATTATCTGTAACAGCAAGACTTCAATTCCAAAAGTAACAGTTATTCCTTTACAAAAAAGTGAAAATTGTATAAAGTTATAAAGAATGAATAAAATATTTCACATACGTATTAAAATGTACCTTTTTTTTACCATGAATAGAAACATTATTGATACGAAAATTTTGATTTATTATAAAAAAAAACTCAAAAGATTAAGAACTAATTTTACATTTAACTCAAATTTAATTGAAATTTATTAATTTATTCATTTCACTATTATTAAATTATTTCTATTAATTTAATAATAGCTAAATTTCTCATTTTAATATTTATTATCATCAGCGGCGCAACAGCCTTATGGTGGGCTAAGGCCGTCTGACTACTGGCAGATTTCGAGAAGGGGATGCTTTCTTTTTACGAAGTAGGATTGTCACCCCAACCCCCAACGGTCAACGGGACCCATGGTTTAAAACGGATTGCGAACCACTACAAAATATCCATGGCACCGCCGGGAATCGAACCTGAAACTTGTAGCACCGAGCGCTAGTCACTTGGCCATCAGAATCCCATTCTATACTTTACAAATTCATGCTTAAATTAAATATTTGTTTTCGTAACGCAAGCATTATAAATGGCACAGAAAATTATAAATGACAAGCATTATCAATGACACAGAAACTAACAATTGCAATAGTTTGATTAACAAAATATAATTAAGTATGCACAAATAGAAGAACAGCGAATCTAGAAAGATTAATTAATATCCGTTACTCGAATGACTACATTGCAATGCATTTTTCCTTATGCACAAATCTTCTTCACTATGGAGTCATCAAATGTTCATGAACCCAAGCGCATCCAGAACATGAACTTACCTCTTGTACCCTGCGGAGATACGCAAAATCAATCAGGCAGAAAAAAGCAATCACTTTTCTTCTTCTTTTTGCAACTAACCGATCGACCTATTCTATTATCAGATGATGTCAGACTTGGAAACTGGTTAAAAACAGCTTGGAACAAATGGGTTAGTGAGGTAAAGACACAGGCGGTGGGCAAAGCAAAAAAGAACCAAGGGCAAAGAGCTTGTTGGAAATATCACGATTTGGGCTCATCTTCATATCATACTTAATTTTTCTGTGAAAGGTAACCTTTGAACATTCGACTCATCCTAGATTTCGTCAAACCATACGGGCTGTAACCTGAAAACTCCCCAAATTTAAACAATTTCTCATATATCATGAGTTGATTAGTTGAACTTGTAACCCTTTTGGCATGCTGGGGGCATAGGTTTTGCATAATTCGTAATGTTAATCAATGGAAGGATTCTGACTAATATAACATGAGCTACTGGTATGTAATCCTTTTTCTTTCTGTGTGTGTGTGTACATAATAAATCGAGAAATTAAGAGGGAAAACTAATTTTAATAAAACGGTGCTAGGTTACTGGGACAACATGTTTCGGCATACAATTATCATTTTATGGTAATTTTCTGTGCACAAAGCAATGTCTGTTATTTTTGAATATCTCTAAGATAACGTTAACAACTTTTGCAATACAAAAGTAACAAGATAGTTTTGTAAGGTTCTATGGATATCATAGTAATTTTGATTTTTGTATACGTAACCAAACTGTCATAATTCGTTAAGTTGGAAAAAATAGTGGAAATTCGTGAACAAAAATTTACAGCATTCTTGGAAAAAACAGACAAAAATTTAATCAATATTAACATATTTTAATTAATGATATCAGTATGAATTATAATATGTTATTTAAGGTATATCCGAAATGTTTCTTTCAACAAGGATAAATTAAACTAATTAGAAAGGAACTATAAATATTTCATTATATTTTAACAAATTTTAAATTTATTTAAATAATTTTTTTAATAAATTTACGTTATATTTATTAATTTTCACTACTTATATTCCCCCCAAAATATAATGTTTCATTTGATTTGTCGTTCTACGGTCATTTTGTGCAAACTTTGGAACTAATTAGATCAAACCAACAGTTTACGTGGATTCCGAACCACTGACAAGCTTACATGCCACTGCCAGGATTCGAACTTAAAGCCTGTGGTACCAAAGGCCAGAACGCTAGCCAATTGGCCATCAGAACTCATGTGGTCTCATGGAAGGAGGGAAAGGGGGGACAGTTTCTGCCGTGATGGAGTACATGTAAGTAGAATTCTGACTTGGCTCCTTGACGTCGATTTTTTTTACGTGGTAGGGATGTCAGCCCTACGACCAACGTTCTACAATCATATTAGATCGGGACCTACGACTTAAAGTGGATTCCGAACCACTACAAGCATTCATGGCAGCGCCGGGACTCTAATCAGAAACCTGTCACACGGCTATCAGGCCCTATATAAACAATTACAAACATGCAACAAAACGGAAACCAACACTTGTAGGTACACAACAAAATGTTAACCAACATTACAAATAATCAACAAACAGTTCAAACCATGTCAATTAAGTTTCCTTATATATCCTTTAGATTCCCAAAACAACTTTAATATAAATAAATAACACATTTTTAATTTAATTCAAGTCCTGTCAAAAACAAAAGAACTTACAATCAATTTTCTTCAGAAGTAAAGACATTACTTTCGATCTTGATGAACCTAAACTGTAATTACTTTCATTTCTTCCACCATTGAAACAAAGAATAGGCGGGATAACAAAAATTCATATTTAACTCTTAACAATGAATTAATTAAATGTAATGCGTATGACATTTTTAGTAAAGACATTATGTAGACATTGTACGTAAGACAGCTTTTAATTTCGATGAGTACTGTGAAAACCAAAAGACAAAATCAATTTACTTCAGAATCAAAGACATTGCTTTCGATTATGACCAGCCTAAACTGTAATTACTGTCATCATTTCCGACATCTACACAAAGAAGATATGGGATAACAGAAATTCATATTAACTCTCAACAATGAATTAATTAAATGTAATTCGTATGACTTTTTTTAATAAAGACATTACTTAACACATTTTTTAATTTCGATGATTCCTATAAAAAACAAAAGAACTTATAATCAATTTTAACATTACTTTTCAACATTACTTTTGATCTTGATGAACCTAAACTGTAATTACTTTCATCCCTTCCTACATCAACACAAAGAAAATATGAAATAACAAAAAGCCATGTTAACTTTTAGCAATGAATTAAATGCAAATTGAATTAAAGGCAATACGTATGTCTTTAATATAAATAAGTAACACAATATTAATTTAATTTCGTCAAGTTCTGTCAAACACAATAAACAAAATCAATTTCCTTCAGAATCAAAGATACTACTTTCGATGTTGATGAACCTAAACTGTAATTACTTTCAATCTTTCCTACATCGACACAAAAGACGATATGGCATAACAGAAATTATTTAACTCTTAACAATGAATTAATTTAATGTAATACGTAATATATTTTTTAAATTCGATGAATCCTATCAAAGACAAAAGACAAAATCAATTTTCTTCAGACGTAAAAACATTAATTTCGATCATGACGAACCTAAACTATAATTACTTTCATCCTTTCCTACATCCACACAAAAGAAGATATGGGATAACAAAAATTCATATTAACTCCTAACAATGAATTAATTTATTTTAATGTAATACGTTAGACATTTTTTAATTTCGATGAACTTATAATCAATTTTCTGCAGATGTAAAGACATTACTTTCGATGTTGACGAACCAAAACTGTAATTACTTTTATCCTTTCCTACAACAACACAAAGACGATATAAGATAACAAAAATTCATGTTAACTTTTAAACAATGAATTAATTTATTTTAATGTAATACGCAAGACATTTTTTAATTTCGATGAACTTATAATCAATTTTCTGCAGATGTAAAGACATTACTTTCGATGTTGACGAACCAAAACTGTAATTACTTTTATCCTTTCCTACAACAACACAAAGACGATATAAGATAACAAAAATTCATGTTAACTTTTAAACAATGAATTAATTAAATATAATACGTAAGAGTGTAGGCGATATATGATAGATGCGACCCGGTTTCTAGTTAACGGGACGTGGTTTTTTTTAAACTGTCCAATACACTCTCGCGCTTAGATCATTAGCTTTTCGGCAGCGACGTTTTCCTCCCTCGCGACACGTTTTATTGCAGCACCCTCGTCAATTTTATTGATTCTAAATTACCATGCCTCGAAGCGGGCATGTATATTTAGACAACATTTTCGACGGATGTGTCCCCGATTTCGACAAAGGGTCTAGGTAGGTTATTACCTGGCAGTGTGGAGGTGGCTGTCAAAGGCATGAATAAAACATTTACGATTGGGGATGATGCTATATCGGATGCAAAGCGGCAGCCAGTTGTCAGAGGTTCAGAGAGGAAATGTCACCATTGAAAGAGGATGGCAGGGAAATGAAATGCAGCAGTCAATTTTCAGAACAGACAAGGCAGTAAAAGATGAACATGTACATGAGAGAATGAAATTAAAACCATTGATCAATAAATTTGAGATAGGGTCATATCTGGCATTGTTTGTGGGCACTTCATCATTTATTCACTTTATTTTACCTTGCAATGATCCTATGTGGTTTATTGTTTCAATTTATTTAATCAAGTCACATTTAAATTTTGCAGTTACTTATCGGAAACTGCTATGATTCAATGCGGAATTCAAGATCTTGTCTCAAAGTGTAAAATGTGAGCACTCGTCAGTGGCGTAAAAGAAATTAATTTTGTTACAGTTTTACCTTTAATATCTCAAAATATAAAATATCCACTTAAAAAAGCGTTTTTTCAATAACACTGTAAAAAAAAATACAATTTCGTTGAAATTGAAAGATTACAAATAAATGGAAGTTTGATTGGTTTGTCGCTCTACTGTCCTTTTTTGAGAACTTCAGGCTAATTATACCGGAACCTACAGTTTAACGTGGATTCCGAACCACCAGCAAATATCCATGTTAACGCCAGGATTCGAACCGTGGTACCGAAGGTCAGAGCGCTAGCTAATTGGTCATCAGGCCGCACCTATTATATTAGCAATGTATTTAATATTAACACTGATTTTACTTATTTCCTCGCTTTTTAGCAGTGACCTACATTTAGAATTAGTGCATTACATTTTAGCGATAAACGCTTTGGGAGATATTTAGATCAGTTTTATAGAATCAATTGTTTGGCATAGCTAGGCCAAATCCGGCCTTTGTGCCGTAAAAAGAGAACACCTACTGGCATAAATATGCAATAAAGATGTGAAATTGAACTCAGCATATTATATATATAAGAGCGCCCCCCTCTTGGTGTACGGGAAAAATGGTCAGTTGCACTGCAGATTCTCACCCGAGTGAAAATACAGTGCAACCATAAGCTTCTGTTAAGAAACGTTTAGTTTACAGTCTCTTGCCCCCAGTTGAAGTATATTTAACGCAACCCTGCGTATTTGTTGGCCTAAAGACATTCACCAGGAGAGGAAGTATATATACTGAAGTAGCTGAGTATTGAGTATTTGTTTGAGTTCTTTAAAGTGGAATCATTCCACGAATCTATATATCTTTAAATGTGTTAAATAGTGCATGTCACTAATTGTATATGTGGGGTGTTTGTTCATGTGTCAAAAAAGTTGTGTGTTCTCCAACCTGTGCTTCAAGTATCTCAACCCAACCACACCCAGTTACAATCTGGTCATCCAACCTGTCCCCTACAATATATATCAGCTCAGCATTTTATCGTATTTATAAAATCATAAAAGAAATTATTAAAAAAGAAAAATTAATTAATTATTTTAAGAAATTATTATAAATTTCAAAATCATCTAAAGAAATAAAGAATAACATAACATTACACATTTAAGTTTCTTAATAGAGTCAGTGTTAAAATTTATTCTATTTACGTTACCATAAAAAGTCACAACTGCTTGTGGCAGATAAAATTCGATTCTTTATAATAAATTTTCAAAGGTAAACAGATATCCTCATTTAAAAATATATAAAAAAAAATTACTGCGAAGCCTTGTAAAGCACAAAGAATTTGCCAGCGAGAAGAGAGAGAGAAAAATTACAGAAGTTTTAATATTATATTATTAATTTTTCAAATGACTTCTTTTGAATGAAAAATTAACACGAAAATATGACACAAAAAAAATAATATATGACGAAGATATGACATTAATAAAAGTGAAACGACATTCATAAAGACGAAGCACAAGAAAAACCCGTTTAATAGCAATATCTAGTCAAGGAGATTTTGAATGGTTAACAAATCTTTTTGATGAGCAATATTGTAAAACTTATTATATTGTCTTTCACATCAAAGAGAAATGATAATTACATGCTAAGGCACGTGATTTCTGAGAAAATTGCAGACATTTTGCATTTGCAATTTCACGACTTGTCAAGACATATCATAGAATTCCTAGAATTGTTTTTTTTTTATTATTAATTTCAATAGTTCTGGCATTTCACAATCCCACCTGCTTGTTATAATCTAAAAGCAACATTGTGCTTTTAAAGTGATAACAATAGCTTTAAAAGGAAACACAATAATAGCCATAAGTTGTAGAACGAGTTTATTTTGATTAATGCACGTCTTGTGCCATAAAACTGGTTAAGGAATAAAACTAAATTCTAATTTATTTTAAAAGATAAATATATTCTATGGCAAGTTTTGAAAACTTAAGCAATGATAAATATTAGATTTAATTTCAAAAATAAATTTTGTTGATATTAATTATTCTTAGCAAATTTCTTATCGTTTTAAAACAGTTTGGAAACTACATTTTTATCTTATTTAACCTTGTTCCATAAAAATATATTTTAATTGGTATAATTAATCTATAACTGCATATAATTTAAAGTTATTTCAATGACATTTTAAAATTTTATTACTTGAATTTATAATATTTATCTGCACAGAAAACGTAGCACATATATTAATTTAAATTACATTGCCAATCAAATATAAAGCTTTGAAAATATTAATAAAAGAACTTGTGTTGATAAAAAAAACTAAATATTTTGAAATATATTAAATGAAAAAATGCAGAAAGTTTGTTTTCCTATTTAAGGAATTTTGACAAATAATTCTTTATTAATAACCGGTACACTTAAACATGTAAAACGACATAAATGTGAACACTTCAATGTAGGCCAAATATGCTTAACATGCACTCAAGATGTCGGAAAAGACCTTTCAATGAATATGCACAATTAATCAACTTCACAAAAAGAAAAGGTCAGGAATTGTACCGGTTATTAATAAAGAATTGTTAATCGAAATTCCTTAAATAGGAAGAAACAATTTCTGAATTTTTGAATTAAGTATATCATAAGTAAAAATCATAAATATGATCAATATTCTGTAGTAAATAAAAAAATTCAAAGTTTAAATCATCATATTAGATTGTCACTCAAATATCCGACATTGAAAAATACTAATAATAAACCTGCGGTGATAAAAATAATAAATATGATCAATATTCTGTAGTAAATAATTAATTCAAAGTTTAAATTTATGTTATATTATCATTTAAATATAAAGCATTGAAAAAAAATAAAGAAACCTCAAGTGATAAAAATTTATTAAAATATTTTAAAATACATTAAATGGAAAAATTCAGAAAATTTCTCTTCCTATTTAAGGAATTTCGATTAACAATTCTTTATTAATAACCGGTACACCTAAAACATGCAAAATAGCGTAAACATGAACAATGTAGGCCAAAAATGCTTAAGATGATGGAAAAGACCTTTCAAGGAATATGCACAATTAATCAACCTCGCAAAGAACAAAGGTCAGGTATTGCCTCGTAAGAAAAGAAACCGAGCTTTTACTCATAGCGAAATATAGGTGGCAGAGGTGGTTAACCTAGATCCATCCAAACATCCTCAAAGAATAAGCATGGGAGAAAGTTTTTATTATTTCCTTTCTCCAGCCTATAAAGCAAGGGTTAGAGATAAAGAATGCCCTTGATTTTGCAATTCTTTTCTTTTCTTTTCTTTTCAAGGTCGTAATTTATTAAAAAGCAACTCGTTTTCGAGAAGAAAAAATAAATTGTATTTAGTCTTGCTTACATCCTATAAAGCTTTAAAAAATTGCCTTTTTTACTTACTTTAGAAATGTTATACCAATTTAAAAATGTGAATATGTACAAGCTAATACCAATAAATTAATTCCGATATACCAATAAATTAATTCTAATTAACTTATTGGTATATCGGACTTTTAGATCCTACTGCATAATCGATCGCAAACATTTTTATGAAAAAATGCGAAATTTAATTAGAGCTCAGTAAAAATAACAAAAATGGATTTCGTTTTCTCTACTTAAAACAAATATAAAAAAAAAAAAATTTTAATTAAATTCTTACTTTTTTTTCACTATATTGCAGAAAGTCCTTTATAAATAATTTTCATTTATCTTTTTAAGTTTATCTGTCGCCATCTATTGGTAGTTATATGCAACTTAAATCTAAAAAAAAATATTAATTAATAATTAATTTAATTAATGAATTAATATTTGAAAAAAACTGTATTAACATCAAGTGTCAAAAAAACTGTTCAAACTGTGTTAAAAAAAACTGAATTTGAACTTGAGTGGATAAATAAAAAGTATTTTATCAATGATTGAAAATTTGAACAAGATATATATAGTTAATAGAAGGAATTGAACAAGTCAACGCATTCCTCGTGACAGAATGAGATCCCTAGGCCCTAAACCAGCGGCCCTGATTAAAGATCCATATAAAACTAGATAGTTGTAGAAGCAATTTTTTTTTAATAATTAAGTATTAGCATCGTTAAAGTTTTAATTGTTCTGTACGGTTACATCTGAAGTTGATGTTATTCAAATTTAATATCGCTGTTTTTTAAAAATAAACATGAATATTTCAAGTTTCCATGTGTGTTTCTCTGTATCAGGAAAATTCATTTTAGAAAGGGAAGTCATGCATTGTTATCAATTGTTTTATCTTGTCAAACTTTATAAATCAAAATAAATATAATAGGGACATCCTAGAGAGCGATTTTATTGAGTCAAATATTGTAATTTGTTCAAAAAAATCAATCCATATAATGTTTTGTAAAAAACTAGAATAAAAACAGTATCCACAGTATTACATTTCCACTTTAATGTAATCAGAATGTTGAAAATGTTGTCTGTTTTATTTTTCTTTTGTTAGGTCTAGTAAAATTTACTTTTCAAAATATGTTGATAAATGAATAAACAATAATAAAACAGTTGAAAACATGCAAATATTTACACAATTTATCTTATTTATTGATTACCCTAATATTACGAAATATTCTATAGGTTTTTTCGAGCATATGCTATTCTCATAATTGAAAATATAAAATTATTTTTTCATTGCCTTTAAAATATTTAGAAACGTTCTTTAAAAAGCTTTGCTATATTGAAGAATCCATCATTTGAAATTTAAAAAAATTTAAACTAACTTAATCACAATATCGTCTAATTTTAAAAGAAATAGAAAAAAAAAATGTTTTATGCTCAAAAAAATATGTGCTGAATAAAATTTTTAATCCGAAATGAAAATGAAAAAATTATTTTCATCATCGCATTTTAAAAAGTAAATTGATATTAATTACCTTTCCGTAATTAACAGTTCATTTTAAAAATACAACAAAACTGAAAGATCGATTGCTTAACAGTTTAAAACTTGCCTTTCATCAGCAGAAAATGCGAGGCTGCAGTTAATCATTATTCTAAATATGTAATCACTGCAATCAGCATTCATCATCTCCTACCGATGTTACGCATATTCCCGAATCTAATTAACTTACGACACGCTTATATGATTTAAAAATACTTCAGTTATGTAACTATTGGTAAATACCAGTTCCTCTTCATGAGTAATGGTGTTTCCAGAATATTTGATTAGCATATATGGAATGTGTGTCAAATTACAATATATATGTTGCTTTTATATTAGTTGGAGATAAAAATAAAACTCAGCAATTCTCAGCAGCAGAAAGATCAAACAAAATTAAAAATCACCAGAAATTGAAATATGAAACAAAAAAAAAATCATCAGAAAATGAAACATGAAACAAAACTAAAAATCATCAGAAAATGAAACATCAAACAAAACTAA
Organism: Caerostris darwini; assembly: GCA_021605075.1. Lineage (NCBI taxonomy): Eukaryota > Metazoa > Arthropoda > Arachnida > Araneae > Araneidae > Caerostris > Caerostris darwini. Next base: position 84,864 of record BPLQ01014864.1, read on the forward strand.
AAATCATCAGAAAATGAAACATCAAACAAAACTAAAAATCATCAGAAAATGAAACATCAAACAAAACTAAAAATCATAGAGACTGAAACATCAAACAAAACTAAAAATCATTAGAGACTGAAACATCAAACAAAACTAAAAATCATCAGAAAATGAAACATCAAACAAAACTAAAAATCATTAGAAACTGAAACATCAAACAAAACTAAAAATCATCAGAAAATGAAACATCCAACAAAACTAAAAATCATCAGAAATTGAAACATCAAACAAAATTAAAAATCATTAGAGACCGAAACATCTAACAACATTAAAAATCATCAGAAACTGAAAGCATTTAGCTATAAAAATATATTTCTTTTAGGTAAACTAATTTTAATATTTTTATACCATAATAAAATAAAACAATTCCAAATCATTTTTTTTTTTTTTTACTTTCCACAATCAAATAAAAATATATGTGCAAACATGTCCTTACTTAGTGTTTAGTTAAATTAAAATCTACAAATCATACTATTGACAATGATAAGGAATTAATTTTAAAAGAACTACTATTACTTTGTCACATTATTCTTCACTTTTAAAGATATACCATCTACAGAACTACAGTTAAGTCTGGTATTTGAGCTTCTATTATATTCTCTAACATCTTCAGCAAGAACAGAACACTTGGAACTATACAGAAATAAGCAAAATCACAACATATGAACAATTGTTTTTCAGACTGTGCTATAAATTCCCACTTTCAATCAAGAAGTCGAGATCATTTACCGTGAACAACCTGATACAGCTTTACTTTATGAAGAACTCCAATAGATTGATACAATAATCAATAAATTTAATAAATTTTTCTTTGTATTAGTTTGTATAGTTGGATAACATTTATTAAAGCAATCCATCACCACAACATCAATTTGTGATACCTCATTCATTTTCCAATAACACCTGTGTTTATTTTACTATAATATAATGCCAAAGGCATTATGTAATTCTAATATGATGTAACCTGATCATTTTCGTAATGTATACTGCTATATTATAAAGCAAAACAAGCTTTACAATTATTGTTCTCTTCTATTCATAAAGTGTTAGTACCTTTTTTTTTTTCTTTTCAACTGATAATCTTAAGTAAGTGTTTGTAAAGCACCATTCGCATGCTGTTTCATAATCAACAATTTCTGGTTGTGCAACAATTTTATGACCTTGAATATTATCTAAAAGTACGTCGTTGTAATCTGTCAATGCCAAAATAAATTTAAATCCATACACAGCATGAGAAATCAGGTATTGATTATTACATATAATTAATATTTACTGCTAATAACGCAATAAATATTTCTTCACATATTGGTTAATATTAAAATATATTACAAATGTTTCAAATTAAAAACATTTTCTATTTCTTGTCACTGTATCAATATTTTATGGAAATGTCAAAAAATGAGAAAAAATAAATTTTAAACATTTTTTTTTAAAAATTAGACCATTGTTAGTTAAAATCAAACACCTGAAATTTATTTACTATATTTTGGGAAAAAATCAACTGAAATATATTTCTTATACATAATGTACAAAATGCAGATTTTGATTTGTCGCTCTACGGTTTTTTTTGCACACTCTATGCTAATTATAGCAGGACCTATAGTTTAACATGGATTCCGAACCACTAACAAACATCCATAACACCGCCAGAATTCGAGACTGGAGCGTTTGGCACCAAAGATCAGAATTCGCCATCAGACCACGTAAATAACGTAGGAGATTTATTAAAAATATTAGATCAATGAAAAATGCAAAGAATTGCACAAATTCGAGAAAACTATGAATTTTTCAAATTATGATTAATTTTTATTTTACAAAGATTGTAATCTTTAACAGGTAGGTTTTGGACCGCAGATTTAAGGTTTGAATTCTGGTTGTGTTATGGATGATTATTAGTGGTTCGCAATCCGCGTTAAGCTGTAGGTCCAGGTCTAATTAGCCTAAAATGTGCAAAAAACGACCATAGAGTGACAAATCAACCAATTAACAGGTGGTCCAATATTCTATGGACGGGTCTTCGTCATATTTTAAAGTTTGTTTTATATTAAATAAATACATGTTCTTTTTAAAATGTAACATATTATAAGTTTAGGAAATGAATAGCACAATAAAAATTCCTGTAAAAACACATTTATTAAGTAGTCATAAATCAATCACATTATTTAACCTTTACATTGTCTATCTCCCGACAATAGAAAATTTACAACAATTCAACTCACGCATAGTTAAGTTTTTATTAATAAATAATGTAATGACAAATTACACCACCTACACTAGCAATTTCCACCACCAATAATTAAGCGCACAAATTGCGCGAACAAAGACATTTTTGAATGCAAATGCCTTCTTCCCAACCAAAGCACATTTATTTTAGAAGATAAGACATTCCTTCGGCTCTTAGATTTACTCTTTTAAAATTTCTCTGCTGTATTTCCAACCGTCTTCACATAAAAGGAACCCAAAATGAGTAAGTATTCAAAACAATGCGAAGTCTTTCAAAATCTGCTGCCTCTAATTGGTAGACAGCAACATTTAGACCCAATCCAAGAACATATGTGGTTTCATGGAAGGAGGGAAAGAGATGGATAGTTTCTGTTTTGATGGAACAGCTGTAGGTAACAATCTGTCTTGGCTCCATGACGTTGATTTTTTACGGGGTAGAGTTGTCTGTCCTACCCCAACGCTCTACAGTCACATTACACAAGGACCTACGACATAAAGTGGATTCCGAGCCACTAAAAACATCCATGCTACCGCCATGATTCCACCCTAAAGCCTGTAGTACCAAAGGCCAGATCGATAGCGAATCAGCCATCATGTCTCGCACGAAAAGATATTTGATTACAATATTAGATCTACCAATTAAAAATGCAAATATTTTTACAAAATCAAGTACTTTAAAAATCTATGATTTAGTTTTTAGCAAAAACTGATAATCCTTAACAGATGGTCCGATATTCAACAAACAGGTAGTAGTAAGATTTTAAAGTTTGCTTTATATTAAATAAATGCATATATTTACAAAGGTATAAATACATATATTTTTAAAAAGTAAAATTTTATAAATTTAGCAAATGAATAGCACATTAAGAATTCATGTAAATACACATTTATTAAGTAGTCATAAATCCAACTACGTTATTTAACATTTACATTGTCTATCTCACAATTGTAGAAAATCTCCACCATTCCTCAACAACAATTTAACTTAACGCATAGTTAAGTTCTTATTAATAAATAACGTAATGACAAATTACGCCACCTACACTAGCCATTTCCACCACCAATAATTAAGCGCACCCTTAACAAATTGCGCGAACAAAGACATTTTTGAAAGCAAATGCCTCCTTCCCAACCAAAGCACATTTATTTTAGAAGATAAAACATTCCTTCGGCTCTTAGATTCACTCTTTAAAATTTCTCTACTATATTTCCCCCGGTCTTCACATAAAAGGAACCCAAAATGAATAAGTATTCAAAACAATGCGAAGTCTTTCAAAATCTGCTGCTTCTAAGAATGATGCTCGAAATGAAAGTTTCACGATGCTAAATTTGCGTTTAAGGGCAACGCAATAGTCAAACATTGTTTAGTCGAAGTTTACCGAGCTAGCATCCTCTTTTAATTAAAAACCTTTTAGGAAACTGAAGTCTCGATGGAATTGTATGGCATTCATCGAGCTTGTAATGAAAACGATGGTTTAAAATAAAGGATGGGATATATTACGAAATACTCGAGATTTTTATTTAAAGAACCTCGCCAAATATATCCGAGATTCGACGATTTTTCAAGTTAAGATTTGACTCAAAAGTATATTTTTCCCTTTTGTCTACATTTACCACAAAATATTTATTAATATTCCGGGCTCTGTCGTAGTTCATTCATTTTCGCTAAATAACTATTTATCATTGCTTGTAGTAATTTTTAAAAATAAAGGAAATGAACTGAAATTTGATTACTTGTTGAGTGAAATAATCTTAAAATTATTTTAATTCGGATTTATGATTGATTTCATTTAATGTATTCAGTCTCATTTTATTTCGATTTTTAATGATTTTGCTATAATAAATTGCAATAATGTGAATATTTATCTTTCAGCTATGTTTTTTAATATCTTTATATCATGTTTTATATCTTCATATTATCTTTCAATACGTTTTTTTATAAATTTAAAGAGACCATACTTTCTGTTTTAAACAGGGCAGTCCCGTTTTTAGATAGTGTTGTTTCTTATCCCACTTGGTAGACAGCTACATATAGACGAAGTCCAAGAACCCATGTGGTCTCATGCAAGCAGATAAAGGGATAGGGCAGCTTCGTTTGTGATGGAACACCTGTAGGATGAAGTCTGACTTGGCTCCGGCCCGTTGACTGTTTACGGAGTAAAGTTAACAATACTACTCCCAACGCTCTACAGTCATATTAGACAGAGACCTACGTCTTAATGTGGATTTCGAGCCACTACAATTATCCATACTACCGTCATAATTCGAACATGAAGCATGTGGTACCAAAGGCCACAGCGCTAGAAATTTGCCGGCAGGCAGCAAACAAAACGTAGAAGATTTTATTAAAATATTAGTTTTTCTAACTAAAAATACAAAAACCTTCACAAATTACAGAAATTTAAAAAATCTATGAATTTTTCTAATTCTTATTTCTTTTCAAAAAAAAAAACTAATCTTTAACAGATAACGCGATATTCAACAATCAGTTAGTCGTCACATTTTAAAGTTTGTTTTATATCAAATAAAATCATATTCTTTTTAACAAGTAACATATTATAAATTCAGCAAATGAATAGCACAGTAGGAATACGTGTAAATACACATTTCTTAAATAGTCATAAGTCAATCACGATATTTAACTTTTACATTATCTAACGACAATAGAAAATTTCTCCAACATTCCCCAACAACAATTCAAACTTACGCATAGTTAAGTTCTTATTAATAAATAATGTAATGACAAATTACACCACCTACACTAGCAATTTCCACCACCAATAATTAAGCGCACCCTTAACAAATTGCGCGAACAAAGACATTTTTGAAAGCAAATGCCTTCTTCCCAACCAAGGCACATTTATTTTAGAAGATAAGACAGGGTGCAACATTCCTTTGGCTCTTAGATTCACTCTTTAAAATTTCTCTGCTATATTTCTTCGGTCTTCACATAAAAGGAACCAAAAATGAATAAGTATTCAAAACAATGCGAAGTCTTTCAAAATCAGCTGCCTCCTAAGAATGATGCTCGAAATTAAAGTTTCACGATGCGAATTTTCCGTTTAAGGGCAACGCAATAGTCAAACATTGTTTAGTCGAAGTTTACCAAGCTAACATCCTCTTTTAATTAAAAACCTTTTTGGAAACTGAAGTCTCGATGGAATTGTATGGCATTCATCGAGCTTGTAATGAAAATGGTGGTTTTAAAATAAAAGATGGGAGACATTACGAAATACTCGAGATTTTTATTTAAAGAGCTTCGCCAAATATCTGCGAGATTTAACGATTTTTCAAGCTAAGATTTTACGCGGAAGCATTTTCCTTTTGTCTATATTTATCGCAAAGTATTTATTAATATTCCGTGCCTAATGTCGTAGTTAATTTATTTTCGCTAAATAACTACTTATCATTGTTTGTAGTAATTTTTAAAAGTAAAGAAAATTGGATTTTCCCTTGTTGAGGGAAATAGTCTTAAAATTATTTTCCATTTCCTTCCATTTATTCAGTCTTATCTTATTTAGATTTTTAATTATTTTGTTTTAATAAATTGCAATTTGTCATAATGTAAATATATATTTTTCAGCTATGTTTTTATATAATCATTTATTATAAATTTATATCTTTTATATATGTTTTATATATGTTTATATATATATTGAATAGGACCATAAGTTCTGTTTTAAACAGGTCAATCCTGTTTTTAGGTAGTGTTGTTTCTTATTCCACTAAATCGACAGCAACATCTATACCAAGTCGCAGAACCCGTGTGGTCTCATGGAAGCAGGGAAATGTGGGCGCAGCTTCTGTTGTGGTGGAACACCCGTAGGTAGAAGTCAGACTTGGCTTCGTGAAGTTGGATTTTTACCGGGTAGAGTTGCTAGTTCTACACCCAAATGTCCACAGTTATATTAGACCGGGACCGACGGCTTAAAGTGGATACCGAGCTATTACAAAAATCCCCGCTATCGCCATGGTTCGAACCTGAAACCTGTGGTACCAAACACCAGAATGCTAGAAATTAGCCATTAGGGTACGCAAAAAACGAAGGTGATGTAATTAAAATATTAGATCTACCAACTAGAAATTACAATGACTTTTAAAAATTCCAGAAATTAAACTATGAATTTTTCTAATTATTATTATTTCTTTTTTTATAAAGCTAAAATCTTTAACAGGTAATCCGATATTCAACACACAGGCAGTTGTCAAATTTTAAAGTTTGTTTTATATTAAATAAACTTATATTCTTTTTAAATAGTAATATTTTTTTATAAATTCAATAAATGAATAGCGCAATTAGAATTTATATAAATACACATTTCTTAAATAGTCATAACTCAATCACATCATTTAACTTTTACATTGTATATCTCACGATAGTAGAAAATCGCCAACATTACCCAACACCAATTCAAACTCACGCATAGTTGAGTTCTTATTAATAAATAATGTTATGATAAATTACACCACCTACACTAGCAATTTCCACCACCAATAATTTAGAGCACCCTTAACACATTGCGCGAACAAAGACATTTTTGAAAGCAAATGCCTTCTTCCCAACCAAAGCACATTTATTTTAGAAAATAAAACAAGGAGCAACATCCCTTCGACTCTTAGATTCACTCTTTAAAATTTATCTACTATATTTCCTCTGTCTTCACAAAAGGAACCAAAAATGAATAAGTATTCAAAACAATGCGAAGTCTTTCAAAATCTGCTGCCTCTAAGAATGATGCTCGAAATGAAAGTTTCACGATGCGAATTTTGTGTTTAAGGCAACGAAATAGTCGAGCATTGTTTAGTCAAAAGTTTACCAAGCTAACATCCTCTTTTAATTAAAAACCTTCTTGGAAACTGAAGTCTCGATGGAATTGTATGGTATTCATCGAGCTTGTAATGAAAATGGTGGTTTAAAATAAAAGATGGAATATATTACGAAATACGCGAGATTTTTATTTAAAGAGCCTCGCCAAATAACTCCGAGATGAAAAGATTTTTCAAGAGAGATTTAACTTGAAAGTATATTTTTCATTTTGTCTATATTTACCACAAAATATTTAATAATATTCCGAGTCTAATGTGGTAGTTATTTATTTTCGCTAAATATCTATTTATCATTGCTTGTAGTAATTTTTAAAAATAAAGGAAATGTACTCAAATTCGATTACATGTAGAGTGAAATAATCTTAAAATTATTTTAATTCAGATTTATGATTGATTTCATTTAATGTATTCAGTCTCATTTTATTTAGATTTTTAATGATTTTGTTTTAATAAATTGTAATTTGTCATAATGTGAATATTTATCTTTCAGCTATGTTTTTAATATCTTTATATCATGTTTTTTATCTTCATATTACATTTCAATACGTTTTTTATATATTTGAAGAGACCATACTTTCTGTTTTAAACAGGGCAGTCCCGTTTATAGATAGTGCTGTTTCTTATCCCACTTGGTAGATAGCAACATCTAGACGAAGTCCAAGAACCCATGTGGTTTCATGCAAGGAGAGAAAGGGATAGGGCAGCTTCGTTTGTGATGGAACACCTGTAGGATGAAGTCTGACTGGGCTCCGGCCCGGTGGCTTATTACGGAGTAAAGTTAACAGTACTACTCCAAACGCTCTACTGTCATATTAGACGGGGACCTACGGCTAATGTGGATTTCGAGCCACTATAATTATCCGTACTAACGTCATAATTCGAACATGAAGCCTGTAGTACCAAAGGCCACAGCGCTAGAAATTTGCCGGCAGGCAGCAAGCAAAACGTAGAAGATTTTATTAAAATATTAGATTTACTAACTAAAAATACAAAGACCTTTACAAATTACAGAAATTTAAAAAATCTATGAATTTTTCTAATTCTTATTTCTTTTTCGAAAAAAAAAAAAAACTGTAATCTTTAACAGGTAAAGCGATATTCAACAATCAGTTAGTCGTCACATTTTAAAGTTTGTCCTATATCAAATAAAAACATATTCTTTTTAACAAATAACATATTATAAATTCAGCAAATGAATAGCACAGTAGGAATACGCGTAAATACACATTTCTTAAATAGTCATAAGTCAATCACGTTATTTAACTTTTACATTGTCTATCTAACGACAATAGAAAATCTCCAACGTTCCCCAACAGCAATTCAAAGGTACGCATAGTTGAGTTCTTATTAATAAATAACGTAATGACAAATTACACCACCTACACTAGCAATTTCCACCACCAATAATTAAGCGCACCCTTAACAAATTGCGCGAACAAAGACATTTTTGAAAGCAAATGCCTTCTTCCCAACCAAAACACATTTATTTTAGAAGATAAGACAGGGTGCAACATTCCTTTGGCTCTTAGATTCACTCTTTAAAATTTCTCTGCTATATTTCCAACGGTCTTCACATAAGAGGAACCCAAAATAAATAAGTATTCAAAACAATGCGAAGTCTTTCAAAATCAGCTGCTTCCTAAGAATGATGCTCGAAATGAAAGTTTCACTATGCTAAATTTGCGTTTAAGGCAACGCAATAGTCAAACATTGTTTAGTCAAAAGTTTACCAAGCTAACATCCTCTTTTAATTAAAAACCTGCTTGGAAACTGAAGTCTCGATGGAATTGTATGGTATTCATCGAGCTTGTAATGAAAACGATGGCTTAAAATAACAGATGGGATATATTACGAAATTTATTACGAGATTTTTATTTAAAGAACCTCGCCAAATATCTCCGAGACTCGACGATTTTTCAAGTTAAGATTTGACTCGAAAGTATACTTTTCCTTTTGTCTACATTTACCACAAAATATTTAATAATGTTCCGAGTCTATTGTGGTAGTTATTTATTTTCGCTAAATATCTATTTATCATTGCTTCTAGTAATTTTGAAAGTAAAGGATATCTACTGAAATTTGATTTAACCTTACTGAGTGAAATAATCTTAAAATTATTTTAATTATTCTTCATTTCATTTCATTTATTCAGTCTCATTTTGATTAGAATTTTAATGGATTTTGTTTTAATAAATTGCAATTTATGTTGGTTTTTTTTTTTTTTTTTTTTTTTTTTTTACACACACATCAACTTGTGCTCCCAGCACGTGACCTGTAAATCAATGAAGATTTATACATTTTTATTTTGATGTCCTTATTGTTGTGTTTCATTGTCACCCCGCACGATAATATAGCTAAGGACTTACCGTAACTAACGTAATAATGTAGTAGAATGAACGCAATTTAAAGTAACATAATAATCATAATAATGTAGTAGAATTAACGGAATTTAACATAACTAACGTAATAATGTAGTAGAATTAACATAATTTAACGTAACAGAATTAATGTAAGTTAACATAATAGAATCAATGTAATTTAACGTAATAGAATCAATGTAATTTAACGTAATAGAATCCAAGTAATTTAACGTAATAGAATTAATGTAATTAATATAATTTAACGTATTTTAAAATAATTAACGTAATAATGTAGTGGAATTCACATAATTTATCGTAATTAATGTAACTATAGTAAGAGCGTAGTAGAATTAACGTTAATTTATCGTAATTAACGATACTAACTAACGTAATAACGTAGTAGAATTAATTTAATGTAACTAAAGTAGTAGAATTAATGTAATTAATGTAAGCTTAACTTCAACGCTTAATGGGTCCCTACATCCTGTTTTGAACAGGACAGTCCCGTTTTTAAGTAGTTTACCCCTTTGTTCTCAAGTTTGGGACGCTAAAATGTCCGGTTTTCAGAGAGAATACTTTTTTTTAAATAAAAGTGTCGGTTATTTGCAAAGATGTTGAAAAAAATCCAACGGTAGCGGCTATTAGCAGCGATGCCATATGCAGTACATCTCACACTTTGTACGCCGATTAGGTTTTGTTTGGTTTGGTTTGTCGCTCTACGGTCATTTCTGTGCAAATTTTGGGCTAATTAGTCCGGGACTTACAGTTTAACGTGGATTCTGAACAACTAACAAACATCCATGCCAGTGCTAAGATTCGAACCTGAAACCTGTGGAACCAAAGGCCAGAGCGCTAGCCAATTAGCCATCAGGCCGCTAAGTCGATTAGGAGCGTGTAAACTTGCTCAAAAGCGCAAGAAAATAGCTGCTGCTGTGTCAACCGACAATATATGAAAACTGGGACTGTTGAGTTCTATAAAATAATATTTGGAATAACAGACTTCGTTCTTTAAAGAATTAGAAAGAAAGAAATGAGCGAAATTAACCAAAATGCCTACCTGGGCAGTAATAAGGAATTTATTCATTATAAGCAAATATTTAACGCGTTTTCACTTATTTCTGACTAAAATACAACACAAAGTGACTGGATGGAACTCTGGTTGGTTGCTGTTGTTTTATGGCACAAGAACTGGTTTTTGCTAAGTTATGCCAAATAATAATATAGCCATATTTACATCGGTAAAAATAATTTAAACTTTATTGTTTTTTTTTTTTTTTTTTTTTTTTTTTTTTAAACTAAAAAAAAAAAAATAATAAAAAAAAAAAAAAAAATATTGGCTTAAACGAATTAAATAAATTTTTTTCAAATCGGTAATAAATATGACACGCTAAAATATTAGTTTTAATTAAAATCGATTAAAAACATATGTCACAAATTATCTCTTTTTTTAATGCAGCTGGCAAATACATAGACCGTGATCTTTTATGCCATAAAGGCTGCACCGACATTACTCTCTTAGCACTACCCAGGGAGAGCGTGTAACTTGAAGATAAGCCACGGACGCGGAGTAACAATGCCCCCTCAACGCTCTACGATCCTGTTCTACCGAGTTTTTTTTTTTTTTTTACTACGGTTTAACGTGATTCCAAACCACTACAAGCACACCCATGGCACCGCCGGGACTCGAACCCGATACCTGTGCTACCGAGCTCCAGAGAGCGAGCTATTCGGCCCCACAAATTATCTCTTTCTCGCCATATTCGATTTCATCACCATTATTAGAGTAACAGTCGTTTGAAACTAATTCTGTTTCCATTCGATTGATTGATTACTCTGCTGGAGATAGTTGATTATTAGATATCTAACTATTATGAATCCTGGAATGGCTTCACCAGAAAGTTATTGGGTGGTATTATTCTAACACTTGCACACCAGTAATTCTAATCATATGAACTTCCGTACAATTAATGAATACATTTTGTCTGTATGGCACTCTTTTTGTTATTAAAACAATTATTAAAACAGTTATTAAAACAATGTTAGTTTTGAGAGATCCTGCTAGCAATGTTATTCTTACTTGACATGAACACAAAAAAAGAAGAAAATTAGTTCTTCAAAGAAGATAATATAAAACTGCATAAATTATTTTTCACCTGTTCTTTCCATTACTAGATAATAATATACATACTATCATTTAAAATTACTAAATGGCCATTTTTCAGATAAAAAAGTAATGGCCACTTTAGGTATATTCCTTATTTTCCTGAATTATTTAAGGAAAGACCAGAATGCTCTAATCAGGTAGTCTGACATGATACAAAACTCTGGAACCATCATTACTGACACTACTAATTTTAAAAACAGCGACTATAGCACTGTCACCAGTAACTCCAATTGACGAACTGAAGAATTAACGGTTACTCTTAGCAATTGTATTCTAATTAGATGGCTTCATAAGTAGCCTGAATTTTAGCACAGTTGATTCAACGTTTCGGGCGGAATGACGGCCAATTTGCTATCGCTCTGGCCTTTTGTACTACACGCTTCAGGTTCGAAACCTGGTGGTGGCATAGATGTTTGTCAGTAATTCGGAATCGACGTTAAGCTGTAGTACCCAGTCTAATTAGCCTAAAGTGTGCACAAAATGACAGTAGAGCGACAAAACAAACGTTTCGGATAGAGAAGGTTTATATTAGCAGTTGATCCCAGAAGTTATTAGAGAGTTTTTGCATACCGTAAGTTAGGTTACCGTAGGACGTCCAGCTTTTCTCCCTAGCGCGCTTGCTCAGTTTCCCAGAACGGACGTCCTACGGTAACCTACCGTACGGTATGCAAAAACTCTTTATTTAATAGTGCTTCACCGTCTCGGCGCTAGGTGCAGTTAGGAGTAAAACAAATTTTAACGCCCGTTGACTCAGGCAGACTTATAATAGCAGTTAATTTTAACTAATGTTAAATAATTAAATTCTTGATTTGAGTAGAACATTTCATAAAAAAAAAAATCTTATTTAAACCACACTCAAATTTCTCCGTATAAAACTCATATAATTACTATTGCGAAGTATTATTTCGAGTCATTATTTGGCATAGAAAAACATTCAGTAAAGTTCGTGAGCAATGAATTTTGAGTGAAAAATAATGGCTTGTTTAGTCATGCATTTTAGAAACTCAATTGATTTAACTTCACGATATTAAAAAGGAAAACGTAATTTAAAAGACTAGCACAGAATTTTGAAACCATCTTTTCATAAACTGGGAATTCGTCAACGCAAGTGAAGGTGATATTTACAATAATGTTATTCCAAGGTCAGCCATTTTCCGAAAAACTGAAGATGCGAATATGTTAATCTTCTTTATTTGTAGAATTATTTTTTGCGCGTGCGTGATTATGTTGAGTAAATTAACCTTGAAAAACTAATTTGCTGTCGTCTTTATTTAGCCAATCTAAAAAAGGCTTATTTATTTAATTGTTTTGAACAATTTTATCGTCTTTATCGTACAGGTTTCAATAGCACTTATTATGTCAAAGATCAAGAAATTTCCAAATTGCGTAAAGAAGAAGATTTATAGTAAATAAATAATATTATGACTCATTTCATGGTCGTAGTTCATGATAAAGAAAGTTAGCAGCGAATTAGTAATATAACATGTAGTGAATTATTTCGCGTAGTTTGAAAACTCTGAATTCAGTGTTTCTCCCCATAGAAGTAACTGTTTTTAAAATTTATATGTATAAATATAGGGGTCTATGACCGAGTGGCAAGCGTTCTGCCACTCGGTGCCACAGGTTCCGGTTTCGAGTCCCGGCGGTGCCGTGGATGTTTATAGTGGTTCTGAATCCACTTTAAACCGTATGTCCCGGTCTAACATGATCGTAGAGAGTTGCAGTGGTATTCTTACTCTGCGTCCGTAGCTTATCTTCAAATTACACTCGCCCCCAGGGTAGTGTTAAGTGAGTAACGTCGGTGCAGCCCTTGCTTATGGCATATAAAGATCACGGTCTAAGTATTTGCCAGCTGCATTAGAAAAAAATATATATATAAATATATTCAATTCTTTCAGTTAAGCATCCAATAAGATAGTTCAACAACCAGCCTCAATTTTCTTTTTATTTAGTAGTAGTATTTTAATAAAATATTTATTAATAATAAAACATTTTTTTCATATTTATACCTTTGAGTAAATATTTTAATATCGGCTGTAGTTTATAGAATACTATTAGAGTTAATGTAGTATAAATAAATATAATAAAATATATAAAAGTTTTTTTCTTTAATTAATTCGTCTTATATTAGATAATTTGTATACAAAAATTCTATCGGGTTGAATAAAATTGACGAAATAATACATACATCAGATTATTTAAAAGAAATATTTGAACATATAATAAATTTTAATAATAATGCAGTAAATAATAGTAACAAATAGTAATGAATAATTCAAAACCCAGAAGAAATAAACTTTCTTAACATACTATATTATCTAATGGATTAAATGGAATGCAATGATGAATTTTAATTTACATAAATTAAAATAGATAACAAATGATAGGATTGTATTTTGATACAATCCTTAATTATTTTAAACTTAATATCATATCCTTTATGCTGCACTCCATTATGCTCATCAAAATTCAATAGAACTTGTGGTTTGATTTGTCGCTCTACGGTCATTTTATGCATATTTTAGCCTAATTAAACCGGGATTACAGTTTAACATGAATACTGAACCACCAGCAAACTTCCATACCACTGCCAAGATTTTAAACTGAAGGCTGTAGTACCAAAGTCCAGAAAGCTAGCCAATTGGCCATCAGGCCGCCCTGAGAAGTAATAGGTAAGCTGATATGATAAGTTGAATATTAGTCATATTTGCCATTTTTTATGCTACACAAGCAATTCGAAATATGTCTTCAGTGTATCCCAAATATCTATAATGAAAGTCAAGTTCAAGATAGACTTAAAATATTCCAAGAAGGGAATTTTAGTCTTGAAGATGAACAGAGAAATGATTGACAGTGATGTTTAAAGCCATTGGTTCCTCATATAACAACTAAAGAACTAGTTTGCAGACGACGACACTGTGCACAAACAACAGTAGTGGCACACCAAAAAATAATAATAAAAGTTTCTCGATCTGATGTTTGGGTTCAACAAGAACTTAAAGCTCAGAACCGCAAGCAACAGGGAAATGTTTGCACATCACTAGTCACAAGAAAAGAAATTGATCCTTTTAAAAGGATATAGCGACTGAAGACGAAAAGTAGATACTTTATGCAAACGTTAGTCGAAAAAGATAAAGCTTTAGCACAAAGGAAAAACCTATTTAAACCGCAAATTTAGGATTTTTCAAGGAAATTTCCTTGTTGCTTCTAAAGGGTTTTTGCTTTGTATCTGGAGGGATATAGAAGGGGTGCTTTATTTTGAACTGCATGTGAATAACGAAATGATCACCTTAGACATCTACAGTTAAAGAATTTAAAGGAAGAGAATTTATTAACGATCAATGAATTAGAGAATTTATTAAACGATCAACGAATTAGAAAATTCATCAAACGATCAACGAATTAGAAAATTCATCAAACGATCAACGAATTAGAAAATTCATCAAACGATCAACGAATTAGAAAATTCATCAAACGATCAACGAATTAGAAAATTCATCAAACGATTAACGAATTAGAGGATCCATTAAACGATTAACGAATTAGAGAATTTATTAACGAATTAGAATTCATCAAAATCCATTAAATGATTAACGAATTAGAGAATCCATCAAACGATTACCGAATTAGAGAATCCATCAAACGATTACCGAATTAGTGAATCCATCAAACGATTACGAAGAGAATTCATTAAATTAGTGAATCCATCAAACGATTAACGAATTAGAGAATTCATCAAACGATTAACGAATTAGAGAATTCATCAAACGATTAACGAATTAGAGAATCCATTAAACGATTAACGAATTAGAGAATCCATTAAACGATTAACGAATTAGAGAATCCATTAAACGATTAACGAATTAGAGAATCCATTAAACGATTAACGAATTAGAGAATCATTAAACGATTAACGAATTAGAGAATTTATTAAACGACTTACTCAATAGATGGAGTATGATTCTTCAACAAACTAACTCCCAGCCTTACACCGCAAGAATGACTCAAGAGAAACTGAATGAATTAGGATGGGGAATTCCACCTCACCCACCTTAAAGTCCAAACATAGCCCCATTAGATTATTGAGTCTTTTAGGTCTGTGCAGCATTTTCTTGATGACAAAAATTTCAATAATAAACAGATCAAAATATTCTCTAAATGGTTATTTTTCTGCCAAAAAAAATATTCCAAGTTTCAATAAAAAATATGGCTAAATGTCAGAAAATGATGGATAATATTTTAATGATTAAATGTGTGCAACAGTTATTTTTTTCCCTTTCAAAAATGTGTATCTAAATTATGCATTGCTTTTCGTTCAATATTATAAAATGCAAGAGTTACTTAGTTTACAACAAAATAAATAATTAGTGAATTTATTTTACTTTATTTCTGTAATTAATTTGTATTGTACTAAGTCAATAAACAATTTTACTTTTATAACATCATCAAATTTATAGAAAACTCAATTAGAATATCATTCTTCATAAGATTGCCGTATGTAAGCTACTTTTTCTGACAGCTAATTTTTGTTATAACATCTGACACATTTTTCCGCTATTCCCTAAACACCTTGCATTGATTAGAAATTATATAAATAAAATACTTCACACCACTAGCTGTAACCTCCTGCTTTGACAATTATCCATGCCAATTGCTAATCCAATCCTCAAGAATTAAATTTCTGTAAATAGAAAACAATAACCGTAAGCTCCTTAAAAATAAGCTAATCACTTGATTTCCAATTTCTAAAATTAACGATTAACACTTGCGAACTTGTTTAAATATTTTAGCATTGCTAATTCGATGCGTGTGATAATTATTTAAAAGATCCTTAATAAGCGAACGGATTTAAAATGCTCTGTTAATGTAAATTTTTTTCCGAGAAATTGATGTAAATTTAATAAAGCTAATATTTTTACATTGAGAACAATGGAAAACAATATTCATGAAAAATTGTAAAATAAATGTAATTTTTATAGCATATTTATAATATTTATTTATGATTATGATATTTCTCATATTAATATATTTATCACTCTATTCATTAACAGAAATCATTCATTTCAAAAACGGACAGACTGTATGGCAATTGTGACAATATCTATATACATATGGAACATATGGATTTTAGAATTTTAAATTGCTACAACTTACACTGGAAATCTGTAATAAACTATTTTCAAATGTATATATCTCTACCCGTTTCATATCCAATGAACTTATAGTTTTTAATTCTACTTATTTTATATCCATTACACTTGTAGATTTTTATTGTACTTATTTTATATCCATTACACTTGTAGATTTTTATTGTACTTATTTATATCCATTACACTTGTAGATTTTTATTGTACTTGTTTGATATCAATTACACTTGTAGTTTTTAACGAATTTTTCTTAAAGTTACATTATTGAAAAAAAGGACTACCAATTCGGTCACGAAGTAATACTACACTTTTGAGTTTTTTTTTTTTGCTATGATTAAAAAATAAATAAAAAATTTATTAATATAAATTTTAAGAATTAAATTTTCAAAAAAAATTTGAATGATTTCTGAGAATAAATGTAATAATCAAATACCAAAAGATTTGATCCAGTAATTAGACATCAAAACACGCTATCCTCTCTGATGTTGGTAATTGCAAAATTTCACGTACACGAAAGATGAAAAAATAATCTTCTTTAAGTATTAGGATTCATTAAAGAACAGATAAAAAAACTTAGAGAACAAAAGAACAATTCTTGGATTTACAACTCTGTCTAAGCCTTGTGGTATTTTTTATCTGTTCATGGCGTTTTTCTTAAGTCCTGACACTTCGTGAGTTCGCTTTCAAAGGTAAGGAGAAAGTGTTTCTCTTGTACTACCAAGAAAATGCATAAAAAAGACAGGTTAAAAAATAAAGAAAACAGACTGACATTGCCCGTCAATGGACAATTGCCGCGCAACCTAATGTCTGACAAGTAAACCAGTTTCTCTCGGGTTGTAGGACAAAAAAAAAAGACCATGACAGTGCTGTGTTTGAATAAATTTTCAAAATTATATCTGTATTTAAATTACAATATATATACATATTTTCAAAATCACATTTATTTTTAATATTTTGTTTTTACAAGTTTTTTCTTTTAGTATTGAGAAAACCTTCCATAGATACTTTTTTCCCTTTTTAAGCTCAAAACTTCCCAATTAAATCACTTATCTCAAATATTTGCATTCCTCTATTGATAAAGTTCTCGTCCCCCTTTTGCGTATGAAATCAAGTCAAGTCTCGGCAAAATTTTTTAAAAACTCAAGATATTGTACAATATTGATGCAAAATTACAAAACATCTCAAGATTTGTACAATATTGATGCAAAATTGCAAGATTTGTTATGAATAAAAAATTCAATTTCAAAATTACAAAACATCTCAAGACAATTTTTTACTATTACAATAACTCAAAAATGGTACTTATCATTTGGTTGTGTTGTTATTTAAGATATGCCACTTTAAAATTTTTATATATTTGGGTAAAGATACGCCACGATATATCTGTAAAGAGTAACACAAGATCTCAAAATAAATTAAAACTCTGTTGTATTGTATATTATGTTGTATTGTAGCTATGATAAGTGTAACGTTAATAAAAATTACGCTTTTTATGTTCCAATATCCTATAATAAATCCAATGAAATATATAATACTTCTTAACCCCATTTTGCGATTAGAAAATATAGTAAAAATGATTATATTTCAAATCAATCATCAAAAAAAATTTTGAATTTCATAATGCTTCTTTTTGCCGTTTTTTTTTTAAAATTATTTTCTTATTCCTAATATCATATCGTTACTCAATCGTTAAAAATTAATAAAACTTTGCTAAAAAGCATTCATGAATAACTTTAAAAAAATATTATCGAGTAATTCGATGCTTTATTCTAAAGTGATAAATGGTCAAAAATTAAGAAAATTTCTCAATTTTCTCCCTAAATTAACATAGAGTGTTTTCTAAGATTATCGAAATTTGAAAATAAATAATTTTAATCATTTAAAATTATCAATCTTACCGAAGTGCAAACAGATTGCAAAAATTTGAGCTTTTAAAGCAATAAGGCGTGTAATAGCATGAAATAGAAATTCTATATAAAAAAAATACCCACAATTATATGGATACATTTTTTTAATTCTGCAATATTTTAAAACATTAATATTAAATAAAACAAAATAAACTTAATCAAGTGTTAATTTGTGAAGATCTATTCAAATAAGTGTAACGTTAAATGTCAGGAAAAAAAATACCTCCAAAATTAAAACTTTTGATAAATTTAGAAAAAAAAAAATGTTCAAAAAACTCTAAGACCTAACAACATCATCCATCAAAATACCAAAGCAAAGTATGTCCATATTTGCATAAGATTCAGTTTTCCTTAAATGCATAAAAAAAAGAAAATGAACTTGTCCTGTATGCCGATGTTGCGAAACCACAATTGCAAACAGCGAACTACCTCATCAATCGCCTATTTTTACGATACTGCGAGAGTAAATACAACATTTTTTTTTTTTTTTTATTTCTTCATCATTTTTAATGTATTTCGGCAATGAATATGGATGATGCAGTTGCTCATCCATATTCAATTCCAGAAGAAACGGAATGTTACAGGCTTCCGCCTAACGAAAACAAATTGTTAGTAGTTTTCATTCCAAGTCTACTTGGTTACTTATATTTCGATACAAGATATTTTTTTTTTACTTTAGTCTAAATTTATTCCTGTCAATTAAAATTACATTTTAGTATGTAGTATATATAGTAAAATTACATTTTAGTATGTAGTATATATAGTAAAATTACATTTTAGTATGTAGTATATATAGTAAAATTACATTTTAGTACGTAGTATATATAGTTATCGGTTAAAATTACATTTTAGTATGTAGTATATATAGTAAAATTACATTTTAGTATGTAGTATATATAGTAAAATTACATTTTAGTACGTAGTATATATAGTTCTCGGTTAAAATTACATTTTAGTATGTAGTATATATAGTAAAATTACATTTTAGTATGTAGTATATATAGTAAAATTACATTTTAGTACGTAGTATATATAGTTCTCGGTTAAAATTACATTTTAGCATATCTTAAAATCTAATATTTAGTGAGACTTCCATTTAAAATAAATGAAAAATAGAATTTTTTATATTTATCATCACTTAAATTTTATCGCATATATATATAAAGAATCATAAATATTTTATTAAGAATATTTGCAAATGATAAGTTACTTTATATCACTGTATCTATTAAGTGTTCATATAAGATGCGTGTTAATACTGATAACAAACTCGATGAATCTTTATTTTTTTAAAGATTCCATGAACTTATTTTTGGACTTATTTTTTATATTTGAACTTATATTTAATTTATTATCTTTCAATTTGTATTCGTTCAACTTTAAATATTTCCCTTTTCACGCAAATTAGAAGGTGTTGTGACTCTAAAACTGCTATTACGATGAAAAACAAACCTAAGCTTTCAAACTGAATTCTTTTGTACTTGATGAATTACTCTGACTCAAACGAATTGCTATTTACTTCAGTATTGCTTGAATGCTTCCCTAATGTTAAAATCTAATCAACTTTCATGTCTCTAATATGGATTAAAACGTCCAAATTGTTATTTCTCATGGTGTTGAGTAAAAAGCCTTAACATTTTTTTGGCTATGTAGCTAGGTGGACAGAAATACAATGTTGCAGTTTTATACTCGACTCTTGATAACGTTAGGTCCCAAGTACTCTTTTATGATAGGCTTTTAGTGAATGATACGCTTTGTGCTTCTAAATTTTATTAGTTCTGTAATACACATATTTATATATATTACTAAAAATTATTTAACTTTTTTTTCACAAAAAAAATATATTAATCAAATATAAAAAAAAATGTTTATTAGTCAGTTTATAAAACTGTAAATCTAAACATGCCGTTTTTTTTTTTAAACTTGTTAATTATGGATAGTTACAGAGATTCAAAATTCACAAGGAAGAAAAAAATGAGCCAATGGTGGGCAACATAACGAATTTTACAGCATAATATCTCCTAATTGTAAATCTAAATATGTCGTTTTTATTAAACATATTAATTATGGATAGTTACAAACATTCAAAATTCACAATGAAGAAAAAAAAAAACATTATTCAACACAGTCAATAGTGGACAAATTTTAAGGCATAATTACTCCTAATCAGTATAAAGAATAGAATATTAGCAAAAAGTTGATTGAGTTAATTCCGATCAATATTAATATACGTCTAATATAAATGCGATAGCTAATATAAAGTAACTTTGTAAGTATTTTAATTTATTTGTAAGTATTTTAATACAGTGTTTACATATATTATAAATATTTGCCTACTTTCGGTTAATAAATGTATTTTCTAAAATCTCTAATTTGATATATAGGATGAAACAAATTTTTTTTGCAAAAATTGGATCGTCATCAACTTATCAAGTCGGAAGTTAGTTAACGATATGGATTTGTCAGAAAGAATGTAGTATATAAATATCCGTGCTCCATTTATTTATTTATTTAATTTTAACTTGCATTGTATTAGAGTTGCGATATAACAATTTTTGATAATTAAAGATATGTCATGCTAAAATAGATTTGAAGACATTAACGAAATAATTATATTTCTTCCAGATTATTAACTGCAACAGCATTTAAATTTGAATTTCCACAGATTCGTCAAGTATCTTTCAATTTCTCAAATTTAATAGTTCTCGCATTCAATGAAATGAACTATTAAAAAATATATCACAGAAAAAGAAAATAACTAATTTTATGAACGACATTCATTTGGTGTAGAGAAAAAGGCCACATTTGTAAAAGACGAGCTTTAATTTTCTCAGATGCAATCTATCTAATGTTATAACAATAACAATCACAAATATCAAAAATATAATAAACACAATGTTTGCTTCAAAAAATTATGTGGTTCGAGAAAAAAGTAAATCATAACTCAGATGACTAAAAAAATAACTAGCAATTCATAATACATAATTTAATTTTTAAATAATTAACAAAACACTAAAGCAATTCATAATACATAATTTAATTTTTAAATAATTAACAAAACACTAAAAAGACATTTACGGACAGATCGCGATTATGTACACTAGTTGCATTATTATAACATGAAATTATGAGTATGTTTAGAATGATATTACATTTTTATAATTATCTGTGAATTTTATAGAATTCATTATTTATTTAAGCTTTTTTTTCACTATGAATGTGATTTAGCAATAAAAGATTTCATTAAATAGATTATTTATCTATTGTTTGTATCATGACGATGAATTATTTTGAATTTGAACAGCGACACACAGACTAATTTAACACAGTTTACTTATAAAAAAAAAACTTAAAATTACTTACAAAAACACCTGAATTATATTTTAAAATTGACTTACTTTTTTAAAATTAAATTGAACAGCATTAAACTACAGATGAGATCATAGTTCAATATGTAACAATAAAACACAAAATTACAATGTATGATTTTTTTTTTAAGATTAGCCTTCATAATTTTAAATTGTGAAGCATGAATAATCATAATTACTGATTTAAATTAATAAATTTAAATTTCTAAAAAAAAATAACAATAAACAATACATTGTTGCTCTTTCTAAAATAAAAAAAAACCCACATAAGTAAATAAATAAACTATATATATATACATATATAATTTTGTAATATATAAAGTACTCTAATAAAATAATATATATTATGTTAGAGTACTTGAACTTTTAATTTAAAAATTTTTACCACAAACCATAAAAGCATGCATAAATAACAAGTTGATACAAAATATCATTGTCTTTTAAACCATACAATTGCATACAATATCATTTCTAAAGTGCAACATTAATTAAAATATGTTACAAATAAAAATACAGTTACTCACTCACTATCTTTTTTGTGTGCTAACGAATGATACTAATTACCATTCATAATAAATATTCTAGACAAGAAAACGTGGCTCACATGCTACTAAACAAAACAATGAAAATGTTCTACTCACCTGAAGACCATGTGTTGAATTGCGAGATTCAGTGAAACCAGCAGTTGTATGGATCACTTTAGTTCATTCATTCATTCATTGATTCATTTGCCACAAATAGTTTTTCTTTGATATTGTATTGATGTATGAGTCTTTAAACACAATCCTTTTGTTTAAATGTTAATAGGATTCATACAATCTCAAGTAGTTATGCAGAGTTTTCAGTTGATCCTAATAGATTTTAAACTGAATAAATCATAAATCAGTAAGTAGTTTTATTAGATAATTGTTCGATATATGCTTTATTGATAATATATTTCATCAATTGCATAAAATCAGCACAAAAAAGCAAATTGTTTGATATCAGTATTTTTTCAGCACTAAGTAAGCTTGTTATGAAATAAACAATTCGTTTTTCACTGGAGTTAATACTGATAGAGCGTAGAAATGTATGAATGGGAATTAATTCGATAATTGTAGCTTAGAATTATTGTCTGCTATAGTTCGAAGAATGACTAGATTGCAAATATCAGGCAACGACTGGTCCCAATTCATGCATCAGAATCGAGATAGACAGAGAACGGCATGTTCAGGTTGTACCAGCATGGCATGTTTTGTTGTGGCATCCACGACTCGCCCGAGTCTCGGCATGAACACAAAGTGTCTACCGGCACTACCGGCGAAGCCATTGCAAAGCCTGTCTTCGAATCTCACCAGCGCGCATTGTGTTAGTGTGTGACGTCACCCAGAATTGGACGAGTTCACTACCTGCGCGGGGAACCAGCGAGTCGGTGGTTGTGCGAGAGAGAGAGACAAAAATATTAAAAGATGTTGGAAGCATGGATCGATTTTTTGGTGGAGGGGGGCGGTGCAGAAAATGCGTTGTAAAATTGGATAAAAAAAAAAAGGGGGGGGGTTGACGCCCCTTAGAAGAGGGGTGATGGAGAAGAATGGAACGGGGAATGATTCTAGATGGGGCCAGGTGCAAAGCGCTCAGTTCCGTAGCGATTCGAACAGAGGAAGTTCGTACAGGAAACAAAATACAAACAAAAACATTGTTAAGCAAAAAAAAAAAAAAAAAAAAATGTAAATGATATCGTTAGATAAAGAATAGAAAAAACTTTGTCGTCTTTTATTTAGTAGTAAATATTTTTAATTAATTTTAAAGTAGGATACTTTAATTTAATTTTATCCTTAATCTTGTTGATTAACTTATAAGTAAACACAAATAGTTTTTTTTTATTTTTATGAATGTAAATAATAAAATTGGAGGTGAATATTGTTGAACGTGGTAGATAATCATAAGGTTACTAAAGATATCAAAATATTTAATTATAAGACATTTTTTTAATTGACTTTAAAGTAAGACATTTTAATTTAATTTTTCTTTAATTGTGTTCATTAACTTAATAAATGAAAACATCATCTTTTTATTTTGATGAATGAAAATATTGGAATTGAAGGTTAAAAATCTAATATTGTTGAATGTAGTAGATCATTATGGTGTTATTACAGATAAATATTTAATTATATGACATTTTTTAATTAACTTTAAAGTAATTTAATTTAATTTTTTCCTTAATAGTGTTGATTAATTTATAAATGAAAACACAATCTTTTTTATTTTGATGAATGAAAATATTAGAATTGAAGGTTGAAAATTGAATATTGTTGAATGTAGTTAATAATTATAAGGTTACTAAAGATAACGAAATATTTAATTATAAGATATTTTTTTTAATTTTACACAAATATAGGTAAAACAATAAAAAAAATATTATTTATTTATCTAGATATTATTATTATATAGATTATTAAGTTTGCGGCCGGATGACCGAGTGGCTAGCGCCTTGCCGTTTGGTACCACAGGTTTCGGCTTTGAGTCCCGACGTTGCCATGCATGTTTGTAGTGGTTCGGAATCCACGTTAAACCGTATGGCCCGGTCTAACATGATCGTAGAGTGTTGCAGGGGTATTGTTACTCCGCATTTGTAGATTATCTTCAAACTACACACTCCTCCTGAGTAGTGCTAAGTGAGTAACGTCTGTGCAGCGCTTGCCTTAAGGCATCAAAGACAACTGTCTAAATGTTTACCAGCTGCATTAGAAAAAAAAATTATTAGAGTTTTATTTTAGAAACAAATAGAGTTATTTTCAATCTATTAATCAATAAGAGGCATCGCCTTTTTTCATTCTTTGAATTATTCTGTAATGCTATTTTATTTAAATAAGATAAATGTACAAATTTATTGAATGCTTTATTTGAGAAATATTAAAATATAGGTTTCGATTTGACATTTACTACAAACAAGTTGAAAGTATCTGCGATTAAGGTATTGTTATTATTCGACGGTTTTAATAAATATAATGATTTTTAATTTTAATTATTTATTATTAATTTTATTAATTTATTTTTAATTATATTTTTAATCAATTTTCGGGTTCAGTTTTGTGATAAAAAAACATTCTTCTTAAAATTTATTATTACAGTCAATATTTAAAAGTTAATGAATTTTGACTGATTAAACAATTATAGTGATTATAAAATCAATAATATATTGATTATTATTAATTATTTAATAAATATATTGATTATTGTTATTGATTTAATAATTAATATATTGATTATTATATACAGTTATATTGATTATTAATCAATAAATATTGAATAAATTAAACAGTCAATATTTCAATAGTCAATAAATTTTAACACTCAATATTCTACCCGTTTCATAACATTATACAAATTTTAATAATTTTAGTTATTTAATAACAAAGTATATTTAAAAAATATTATTTCCAAAGAAATAAGTTGAAAATTTTATAAATCACGTTCCTCACTTATTCTAAAATAAACACAAAATATATAAAACGCATCAAATGATCGGTTTTAAGTTATAAATTTAGTGTTAATGTTTTCTGGGATACTGACATATACATATGTGGACGTTTAATTCAGTTTCTGTTTTTGTATTATTATTTTGACTGAAAAAATAATATTAAACTATATTTTAGGTCTATTTAACACAAAATTCCTTCAACAATGTAAGGTTTGGTTAGTCGCTCTACGGTCATCTTGTGCACACTTTGGGCTAAATAAACCGGAACCTGCAGTTTAACGTGGACTCCGAACCACTCACAAACATCCATGCCACCGCCGGGATTCGAACCTGAAGCCTGGAATACTAACGGCCAGAACGCTAGCCACTTCGCCACCAAGCCGCTGGCAATATAAGGAAAAAGATTGTTGTATGTTAGAATTTTCTTTCCTGTTTTCTCTTTTTTCCATTTGTGTGTGGGTGTGTGTTTAACTAATGTATGTCATGTCACTGACTAATAATCCACTGACGGTGCAAATAAGTAGAACGCCATTATCTTCTGAAAAAAATGACAATATATATGACAGGGAATATGACACATTTGATTATCATATGAGTGAATATTTGGACATGCCTCACCAGTGAGTTTGCTTTTGATAAAAGACGTTTAAACGCATAGCCACAATCGCTATCAAGTTATCTGAAAAAATGAAGGCAACCAATTCAGGTATTTCATATCCCGCTAATAACCATTTCCGTCATTTTGCGAAGTATTTCAATTGTTTGAAAAGGCTATAAATAAAAAGAGAGTTTATAAACTGTTCAATTAATTAATTGTTTTATTAATTTAATATATTTATTTATTAATTACTCTGTGCTACTATGTACTATCGAAGAAGTGATAACAAAGATTATCAGTGGATTCGAATTTGCTACTTGCTGATTGGTACTTTAATATAAGACAGTCGTTCTCAAATTTTTTGAAGTCGGGATACATTTAAAATCCTACAAATAATTATAAGTGCATTATATACAAATTTCTGAAAAATATTTTACTATACTGTGTGTTTCTAATTCCACTTGATAGACAGCAACATCTATCAAGTGGAATTAGAAACCCGAGTAGTCCAATTAGAAGTCCAAGTCCAAGAAACCGAGTAATCTCATGGAGGGAGTGGGGGGGCAGCTTCTGTTGTAATAGAGCACCAGTAAGTAGAAGTCTGACTTGGCTCCTTGTCTCTGAAGAAGGATGGCAATGTCCTCCGGAAGGATTTTAGGGGAACTACTCCGCATTTGCTTATCGTATGGGAGAAAACCCAGCAAACCTCCCACCAGGTAGACCGACTATCGAGATAAGATGCTGAACATTGTAAACGCCATCGAGACTCCTCGTTTTTTGAAATTGTTTACAACAAAGCCGTCAGAGAAATTGAACCTCCGCCCTGATGCTCACCAGCGGTGCGCGTTGTCACAGTGCCACGATTTGGGCTCATTTATTTGTAAAAATTATAAACGAAAAAGACAGTTTCTATGCTGTTTAATTAATTAATTAATAAATTATTAAAAGCAGCTGAATTAGCTGACAACCAAAAATTCTAAGAATAACTGTACACAAAATGAATGAAATTTCTTTCATTCGTAATTTACTAATTTATCAGTGACGTTAAATGGTAAAATCAATTATGGACATCATAAGCTATGTATTCTTATTGTTTTTTTTAATATTTTTTCTGGGTCTCTAAGCAATAAAAAAATTAAAACTCAATAAAACAAATAAAAAAAAATTAAATAGCTTTGTTCACTTTAAAGCACTCGTCACTGAAAAGATTGGACATTTACGATTGTACGATTAGGGTTAAAAAGGAAGTGATCTTTTTTTTTTATTTGACGGTGGTTTTTATTTATTTTTTAAATTCGCAATACTTTTATTAATAAAAGGATAAAACAACTGGATATCAAAATTAATTTTTTTAAATTCCTTCTATTAGCTCACATTCTCCCTATATATATCTTGTTCAAATTTTCAATCGTTCATAAAATGCTTTTTATTCATCCACTGAAGTTCAAATACATTTTTTTTGAGCTTGTAGGGGATGACACTGGACGTTAATACAGTTTTTTCTAATATTAATTCATAAATTAAAATTAATTAATTTTTTTTTCGATTTAAGTTGCATATATCTACCAATAGATGGCGCCAGATAAACTTAAAAAAATGAATGAAAATTATTTGTAAAGGACTTTCTGCAATAGAGTGAAAAAAAGTAGGATTTGACTTAATTTTTTTTTTATATCACTTGTTCATTTTTAAACTCACAATTTCATAACCTCAATTTTAAATTGTCCTGAATATGTTTAAAAATAAATATATAAATTATTCTTATTTTTATTTTCTTAACCATTCCAACTTTAAAAATGAAAAAAAAAATAAAATAAAATAAAATCAAGAAACCATCTTTGGCGTGGGTGTAACATATGCTTGGAACACGGAATGATTAATTAAAATTCCTTAAATTCCTTTACCGAATCAACGCTTTATTTATTTATTTTTTCATTTAAGTAATTGCCAAAAAATCTGTTAAATAATTCTACATGTTCAATTTCTTTTCCTGATTCAGTTCCAGGTTAAAAGTGCGTAGAACTTTCAACGATTCACACAATTGGGTTAATAGTTGAAAAAACTCATTTTTAATTGAAGAACTCTTTTCGACTCTTAACATAATGGATGGCTTTTTATTTTCTTTAATTTATTATTTATCCTATGCATGACGTCAGACCAAGGTTGAATAACTATTAGAAATGGTAAACGACCTTCCTAAATAAAATATTCATTTAGCGATTGTATTAAATTCAGGTCTTTTGAAGTCACATCTATTGTTTCAGCATTATAATGGAATTAAATTTATGGGATTTTTATTACTTTTTTGAGAGGTTATTATATTTTTTTAAATAATTTTATTGACTCGAATCAATGCCTCCTGTATAAGCATTGATTTGATATTGATTAAACATTGATTGACCAATATATTTTATGAATGTATCTTTAGTAAAAATGTTAATAATAATATTATTAATTATGTATATATTTTTTATTTTGTTATTAATTGATTATTTATTTAATTAAATAATTAATAGCATTGTTAGTTAATTTTTTATTTTGTTATTAACATATTAATTGATTATTAATTTAAATAATTAATTAATCATCATCATTGGTGTAACAATCCTATGAAGGGCCAAGGTCATCTGCCTATGCAGATTTCGAGACAGGAGGTGCCTTTTTTTTACGGGGAAGATTTGTCAGACTTACGGTCAACGCTCATACAGTCATATTGGATCGGGACCTACAGATCTAAGAGGAAGCTGAACCATTACAAATATTCATGGCACCGAACTCTATAGCGCTAGTCATTCGGCCACCAGACCCCAAATAATTAATAGCATTATTAATTATTTATTTTGCTAGAAGAGCATTTTTTGATGTCGATGTCCTTATAATGGAAATATCCATTTGAAATACCAATATTACCATTAGTAAAAATATTTTGAAACCGGACATCTACTGCATTTTTTTCCCCTAAATAACGTATCGTTCATGGCATAGCTCGAAAAATAAATTTACTTTAG
This sequence comes from Caerostris darwini, assembly GCA_021605075.1. NCBI lineage: Eukaryota > Metazoa > Arthropoda > Arachnida > Araneae > Araneidae > Caerostris > Caerostris darwini. The sequence continues at coordinate 113,968 of BPLQ01014864.1, forward strand.
GGGGAAGTACGCGATCGCGTATCCTATAGGATAAAACCCGGAAACCCCCGCCAGGAAATCCTGCTAACGAGGCAAGATGCTGAACATCCGAAACGGCATCAAGTCTTCTCACCTTCTTCGTTTTTAGAAACAGTGTCTACAACAAAGCCACCAGCGGATTGAACCTCTGCCCTAATACTCACCAGCGGTGCACGTTGCTACTGAGCCATGAGTCCAGCGATCCGCGAATATCATATGTAGCTGTAATATAAAATAGCAGTAGTTACACCTCAAGGAAAGACTGGGATTTGGATATTATATAGTTAATAGAATTGAATATGAGAAAATTTATATATCTTAATAATTAACAGTTTCTTTGCGTAATATTCGAATGGTAGTTTACATAATTTATTTTTCTGATTTTAATACGAGATACTAAAGTAGGGCAGAAATGTTAATCTAACCAGAAATCTAACAAAATTAAAACAGAAACCTTACTTGTGTGGGTATAAATATGGCCTTCAGTGATAGTTACAGGTTTAATATAAATAAAATAGAATGTAAAATTTGTAGCTGTGTAATTAAAAGTTGTTCAATATGTTGTTAATCTGAAATTCTGCAAATATCATGTGAAAACGCTCTATACCGGTTTATAGTAGAATAAGAAAAGTAGAATAGCAAAAATTATTTCTAAACAAACTACAGATTTTGTCATTTAAAGCGAATAAATTGTTTGTATCCAGTATTTTTCTGAATAATTAAATCTTATTTTAAACATTTAGCAGAAATAAAAAATAAAAAAAATATTTTAACGTTTTTATTATTTATTTTAATATTACTTTATAATTTGAAAAAAATAGAAATTAAAAATTTCGAGGCAAAGGAAAAAAAGCTACATTTCAAATTGATTAGATAATTTTATTTTTAAATGATTTTCTCAATCAATTTTCATTTTTTTATGGAATTTCAAATTGAAATTTATTAATGGCTTTAAAAACATTCATAGGATTTATAAGTGATTGTGTGAATTTTAACTAAAATGTAATCATATAGGATATTTTATTGGAATAATAAAATCCCAATAATTTTCATAATTTGTTACAATAGAAACTATCTGTGTTAACTTTTTTATTACTTCAGTATCATTTAATATTTTTGAAAGTGTCACTTTATCCTAAAATTTTTTTCTATTAAAAAATATAACTTTATTACTATAAAATTTTTACCATTTAAGTCTGATATTGTTATAATGGAAAGACAAAATGAGATTGAGTGTAAAGTTATTTCATAAAAAAATTCATTGCCTTTAATTCCATAAAAAAATTCATTGCCTTTAATTCCATAAAAAATTTATTTGCCTTTAATTCCATAAAAAAATTCATTGCCTTTAATTCCATAAAGAAATTCATTTGCCTTTAATTCCATAAAAAAATTCATTGCCTTTAATTCCATAAAAAAATTCATTGCCTTTAATTCCAAAAAAAATCAACAATGATATTTCCAATGGATTTAAAATAAAAATTTCCATTTTTTCTTCTTTTAGTAGGATCATTATAGATTAAGATCTGTATCTAGATATCTATAACAATTTATGGTAAATGACAACTGGCCTTATGTTATCGATTATGTTTCGCAGGATTAGGAATCATCTGCTTAAATTTGAAGGTCCCAATAATTTTAATTTAGACAGATTTTTTAACATTAGATTTTTCAACAGACTTTTTAACATTAAAAAAAAACATTAAATAACGAGAAGGAAAAAATTTTGTGGTAGAATTGACTATTTTAAATATTGAAACTGATGGATCGTAAAGAGGTAAAAATAGCTGTATTGTCCTAGAAATTTAAAGCAGCAGAATCTGGAAAATATGTCATGTCAGTTGAACGTTCTACTTTCGAGTGATTTTTATGAATAAACAAAATATAGTATCATGTAGACATATGGTACAATAATTTATTCATCCTTATTTAAATATTATTATATTTAGAATGGATAATACGTTATATATTCATGAGGAAAAATATGCTCTTTTTATTTGAATTGGCTGTTTTTATCTTTGTTTTATTACTAGTATAGTAATCTTTTATTTATTTATTTATTTTACGACTGTGTCCACAAAGTAAGACCAATTTTCAATTTAAAATTCCCTGGTCATATAAAATTTAATTTTTTTTTTTAATTTATTTTTTCAGGTTACTGCCACCGCCCTTGTATTATTCATTAGTGTTTGAGTTACGCTTGGCTTTGTGAGACGCTAAAACTGATTCCGGTGATTTTTGAAATGTCTGAATTAATTGAGTAAAGAACTTGCATTCAATTATGTTTGCGGAAACGTATAGAATGTTGCAGAAGGCATTTGGGGAGCATTCGTATATTGGAAAGAAATGTTTACAAGTGGTATAAACAGTTCAGAGAAGGCAGAGAACGTAATTGAAGACGAAGAGCCTCTGGTCGACCACCAACCTCAACCGAGGAAGCTCATGTCCAAAAAATTTGGTGATTGTGCCATCTCACGCTGCATTGATTCTTCGTGACTTTTTCGACAAAAATGAAACTCGTATCGTTCCAAAACCACCGTATTCACACCGTGCGACTTTGGCTATTCCCGAAACTCAAAAGACCACTTCGGGAACACCGTTTTGAGTCGATTGAAGAGATTCAATGTGAATCGCCGAGCGCTTTGAAGGCCATCCCTGCCGATGACTTTTTAGCATGTATTGAGGATTCGAAAAAACATTGGCGGAAGTGCATTATGTCCAGAAAGAATTACTGAAGGCGATGAAATAAATTGGAAAAATAAATAAAGAGTTTTTTTAAGAAAAAAAATAATTGGTCTTACTTTTTGGACACAGTAATAATCTTTTATTTATTTAAATTTCTTTGAATTCTATAGAAAATTTTATATCTAGAAAAACCTTTTTAAAAATAATAATGTATTTGCGTGATGTTGTTTGCGAAATGTAAAATTGCTTTTGGTTAAAAAGAACCTTGGTTGTGTAATGCTCATAAAAAACTGCTGTGCAGTAGATAAACTCGTTAAACTTACGTAAAAATCAACCATGTGAATCTTGAAAACAACAATAAAATTGGACGTTAAAGCATGAATTATTTCTAAGCAGAGACCAAAAAGTTACTTCCTGTAAATTTCAAATGGCAACACATAAAAGACTTGCTTACGTAATCAGGATTATCCGAAGATTATGCCTGAAAGTTTAAATGTGAATGAACTTCTTAAATGGCTTATATTTTCACACCTATCCATTGGCCATGATTTTTATTATTCGAAATATAAGCTTTGAAAAACAGTTTTAAATATATTGCTGTAAAAATTCTTTTTTATAGTGTAATAATCTCAATACAATGCATTGCTATTTAACATGGTTCCTGTTTAATACAAAACTTCAATATGGATTGGTTTGTTGCTCTACGGCCATTTTGTGCACACTTTGGGCTTAATAGAACAGGACCTGCAGTTTAACGTGGATTCCGAACCACTACAAAACATGTCATGCATGCCACAGCCAGCAATCGAATCTGAAAAGCCTGTGGTACCAGTGGTGCCTGTGGCTAGAGCGCTAGCCAATTGACCATCAGTCACTTTATATAGGCTACTACTACTACACCACACCACACCACTGTGCCTAGAGCTGAGGTGCCCCTTTACAGTTCGGGAATGATGTGGGTGAGAAAAAGTCTGATTGAGCTCTGTGACACTCTACGGTCATAAGATACCGGGACCTACGGCTTAAAGTGGATTCCGAATCACTATAAACATCCATGGCATCGCCGGGATTCGAATTCGAAATCTGTGGTACCGGGCGCCAGAGCTCCAGTCACTCGACTATCAGGCCCCCACTTACTTACTTAATATGGGCTGTTATTTCTAAATAAGTTGGCGTTCAAAATTAAAATAATTTTCACTTTTAATTGAATATTTCCAGAACTCTTGTACTCATGAATGGCCGAGTGTCTAGAGCTCTGACGCTCAGTGCCACAAGTTTAGAATTCGAGTCCCTGCACTGCCATGGATGTTTGTAGTGGTTTGGAATCCACTTTAGCCTGTAGGGCCTGGTCTCATAGGACTGACTGTAGAGCGTCACGGAGCCGATACAGACTTCTCACTCACATCTTTCCCAAAATAGAAAGGGACAACTCAGCTCTAGGGACATTGATGTGGTGTGGTGTAGTAGTAGTAGTACTAGAACTACCGGATCTCATCCACATCCTTCGCAAACTGTATTAAGGCAACTCAGCTCTTGGCTCATTAATATGGTATTGTAGTTGTAGTGGTAATAGAAATATTGGTCAATTTGTAATGAAATTAGGTATGAACATATGTTAATTTAATTCAAAAGAAAACCATATAAAAATATAAATCTGCTATTGAGCGCGCCACTTTATTCTATAATCCAAACGTGAGTAGTTACTCTTTTTAACTGTTTGCTTTTAAATTTCACCTAATGGGACAAGGACGATGAGGGTCGAGTGACTGGCACACGGTACCACAGGCTTCGGGTTCGAGTCCCGCCGGTGCCATGGATGTTTGTAATGGTTCGGAATCCACTTTAAGCCGTAGGTCCGGGTCTCATATGACTATAAGAGCGTCACGGAGCAAAAGTCAGACTTCTACCTACGGGTAATCCATCACAACAGAAGTTGTCCCCTTTCCCTCCATCCATGAGCAGATCACTCGTGGGATGTCCGTCCCGCACTACAGGACATTGAGGATTGGTCACAGGACGATGAGGACATTTGGAGAGATATATAAGCTAAAAGCGGTGAAATTGCCACGTACGCTTATTAAATCGTTTTCTTCACCTGCACGTATATGCTTACGTATTAGACACTGAAGATTTGTATACTTATTTAAAAGCGACACTTATATCTTTCGATAACTATTTTTCAGAAAATTCTACAAAATATGCACATTTTCTTAAATTTGAATACCAGTGTAGTATATAAAATTTGTTCCATTTAAACATATTTTATTCCCATAAAATTCACATATAATTTTTATTCATATAAATAAAAAAATTACAAAAAAAATTCGTATTATGTTTGAAATGGTTGACTTTATAAAGAATTGAAACACTTACAAAACTTTAAAATGTGTAAAATTATTCTGTTGCCATTCTCTCAAAACAAATTTTTAAATTCGACATCAAAAAGAGAACATTTCAAGTAGTAATTACTGGAATCTATAACAAACAAATCACATATCTTGCCCACTACATGGCTTCCCCACTAGAACTAGCTGGGGAAAAACCCAGAAGATATATAGTGTCCTGGTCTATGCTGTTGTCTTAATGTGTGAAAAGATCTCTGTACACAGATTTGCAAGGGGAATGAGGAAGAATGTTAAGGGGTAATGAATGAATTATGAAACAAAGGAATGAATAAATGGTGCAATTTATTAAAACAGAATGATGTTTCAGTGTTAATCAATAGGATAGATCTAAATCAGTGATTTCCAAAGGATGAAACAGAACGCATACTATTCCAGAGAAATATGTGTCACGATATAAAAATGTCTGTCTGATCCTCAGTGTCCTGCAGTGCGGGACGGACATTGAGTAATCTTCTCATGGATGAAAGGAAATTGGGCAGCTTCTGTTGTGATGGTGTACCCGAAGGTAGAAGTCTGACTTGACCTATAATACATATGGATAACAGCAGGAATTGAAAAGGCAGCTCCAGTCTGTAAGTCAAGCTCTCTTTTCCACTACACGTTATGTGGCATCCCTCAGTCCCACTAGAATCTTTCAACCCTTCTCTACGCAGTGATATTCAGATTTTTCAAATTATGTATTTTTCAAATTTAAAAATGGACATGAAAATATAACGCTTCACTCCAGAACTGAATAGCATACAAACCTATTTTACAGATGTTTTCACATCAAAAAGAATACAAAAGAGAGTTTTTTATATTAATAATAATATTTTCAAGAAAAATAATTTTGATATTATTATTCATATAGCAGATATTCGATATTCTTAGTATGTATTCTTATCAAAAATTCTTAAAAAAAATTTTAAACAATGGAAGAAAAAAAAATATTTTTGAAAACATTTTAATAAATAAATTTTAATTTCTGAAAATTTAATAATTTTTTTTTTATTTCCATTATTTTTTTTAAAATAATAGAAATAGAAGAAAAAAATTTATATTTCCATTTTGTCAAAAAAAACTTAAAAAGATACAAAATGACAAAACAATCTAAAAAAAACGAGACATAATGACAAAACATAATCTTAAAAAAAAAAAAAAAATCCTAGAAAAAAAGAGACCATCAGAAAAAAAATAGACACAATGGCATAAATATTAATTTAAAATTACAAGAAATCCTCAGAAAAAAAACGGTACTCACGTATTAACGGTACCTTGGCGACAGTTGCGCCAATAAAGAGCACACGCGCCAACCGCAGCTACAGATTTGGCACCAATCTACACTTAAAATTTTTGTTCCAAATAATAAAATATATATGAAACACTTCATTTAAAATCAAAACGCTTTCAAAATATTTTTATTCCAAATAATAAAGATTGGCGACACTTAAAAACCGCCAAGTCTGTCGCCAAGGTACCGTTAATACGTAAGTACCAAAAAAACAATAACATAACAATCAATTTAACTTTGCAATAATTTATAAGTATTTACTTATCCCATCACTGTATAAGGCAAATAAATCATTAAGTATTTATAAAATAACTGATTAAAAAATTATAGAAAAGTGATCATCATTTTTCCTAAGGTTCTTTAATCGAAAGAGTTTAATAATTTGTATTTTATTTTTAATTTTTAATTTAAAGAAGTATTTCTTACTTTATACTCAGATCACGAAATCATTTAAGCGTTGAGTAATAGACATATCACTGGATTTTTTTTTTTCTTTCAGAACTTATTAGAAACAGAAAGTAAGAATTAAATACATATGAATATTTTATTACTTAACACATTGGCAGAAATATTTCATCGAAACTTGTTATTTAAATTAGATTGATAAAAATAAACAGCAACACAAACAAATAATTAAAAAAGACTGAAACTTTCAGTTGATTAAAAAATGAAAATCAAGGTCAAGGACAAATGTTTCAAAAGAGCGTTAGTCTAACATTTTAATTATTCTTTTTTTTTTTATTTCTGTGGGTTTTTTTTCTTTTATCTTTTAGTTGTTACTAAATGAACACTGTAGAGTTTCATTTTGAATACATATGTATATATACTATGGTTTAAAAGAAATTTACAAACGCTTTCAACTGCAAATGTTTAAAGTTAACGAAAAAAGAAAAACAAAAATTGTTTGTTTTACGAAAGGTTTTTCGTTTTTACAATTGCACCAATTCAACACACCAGAGAAGAATAGTTTATGAAGTATAAATAAATATAACAATAATAATGTTCGTAGTGTTTTATTTATTGTAACAATAATTTTTTCTTTATTTTCTTACAAATGCAGTGAGTTCCTTTCATATAATTTTTTTATATGTATACTGCAGATTTTCAACTTTTTATATATATATATATATATATATATATTGGGACTAAAAAGCAATTTATAAAAGTTTTCAACTGCAAATGTTTAAAGTTAAAGAGAAAAGAAAACAAACATTGTTTGTTTTACGAAATGTTTTATCTTTTTACAATTGCACCGATCCAACACGCCAGAAATGAATAATTTGTAAACAATAAATATTAAAACAAAAATAATTTTCAAAATTGTTTTTGTTTATTGTGTTGTTGTTTCTTATCCCACTTGGCTGACCAAGCCCACGAGCCCATACGTTCTCATGATTGAAGGGGAAGGAAGCAGCTTCTGTTTTGATGGAGCACCCGTAGTTAGAAGTCTGACTTTGGTTCCGTGACGCTCTTACAGTCATAGGAGACCTGAACCTTCAGCTTAAAGTGGATTCCGAACTACTACAAACATTCATGGCACGGCCGGGATTCGAACCCGAAACCTGTGGCACCGAGCTCCAGAGCGCCAGACACTCGGCCATTCAGTTCCCAAATGTGTGAATGCCAACGGCACGCGGTGTTCCCTGGTGGTCACCCACCCAAGTATTGACCGCGCCCAATGACGCTTGACTTCGGTGATCTAACGAGAACCGGTATATTCAGCATGGTATGGCCGTTGGCTTTTTTGTTTATTGTTAATGGCTAATGAAATATCATAAACTGAGTGCAAATATGTTCTTTATTTTTAGAAATGCAGTGAGTTCGCTTTATATAATTTTTCTCTTAATATTAACGAGATATTTTTTGTTTCATTTGATTGTTTAGGATAACAAATAATTTATTCTAACGTTACAATATCTGCAGACAACAGCATAACTTAAAATAAAATATTATCCATTCTATCAAATGGTAGTATTTTCTTTTAATTTTGATTCAGTCTTTTAAGGAAAACAGATCTGAAAAGATTTTGATTTGTTATATCAGTTAGAATGATTTTTTTACAAATGCAATGAGTTCGTTTTATATAATTTTTCTCTAAACTTTAATGACATTTTTTTCATTTCATTTCAATGTTTAGGATAGCAAATAATGTATTCTAACGTTACAATATCTGCAGACAACAATATAACCTAAAATAAATACTATCCTTTCTGGCATTTCTTTTGAAGCAGCATTTTCAGGAAAGCAGAACTGAAGAGATTTTGATTTAATTTATCAGTTAGAATGATTTTAATTAAAAAAATTATCTGTACTCAAATATGCCAAAGTTCATCAATATATTAATTAATAAAAACCTTTCATCGGCGTTATAAAAAAAAAATTATCAGTGTTTCCTTTGTGTGAGTTTTAAGTTTTTTTTTACTGAATATCTTTTAGCTCTTAACATCAATAAGATATTTTTATTTTATTTCATTGTTTAGGATAGCAAATAATTTATTCTAACTTTATAGTATTTGCAAATAAAAATAAAATATTATCCATTCTGGCATATGACTTGATTGTACTTTCTTTTGATTCAGTATTGTAATATTTTAAAGAAAGTAGATCTGAAGAGATTTCTGGTTTATTTTATCAGTTAGAATGATTTTAATAAAAAAATTATCTGTACTCGAATGTCACAGAGTTTATAAAGAAATTAATTAATAAAAACTTTTCATCAGCAAAAAAGTGGCCAGTGTTTCCTTTATGTGAGTTTTAAAGTTTTTTTACTGAGTATCTTTCAGCTAATATCCTCGGGAGGCCAAGAAGAAAGAGATAACGTCTTTAAGAAAAGCGAATTTTCGGAGATATGAATGGAAGGAAACAAAAGAAACGGCAAGTGTTATCTCCTGTATGATACAATAAAGGGTGAAAGCGGATTAAAAATGCAATAAAAATTAGTGCTGCAGATTTTACAAAGAAACGTATTTTTTTAGAAGCTAAGTTGCTCACAAAAACATTATAATATTTCAGCTATAATGTATATAGAGAATGTATAAAAATATAATATTTTAAATGGAAGGAAATGATACTTTCGTAGATTAGTTATTTCTCCCCAAATCAGTGGCGCACTTTAAAAAGATAAAGAGTATTTTTCAAAGCAGAATTACTCTATTGTTTTAAAATCTGTATTGAACATATACGTACTTACGATACGTAGTCCAATAATAACATGAACAATTGGCGAGTAGTAAAGTTCCGGTTTGAATCCGCTTGTGGCCCTCGTTGCTGTCATTGCTTTTTAAAACTGTTATCCCAAAACGTCCTACTGGAAGGCAGAATTCTTTCTCATTGGTGGACTGTTCGTGATATACATATGTGGAAGACCACCGATTGAAAATAGTTCATATGAAGCCAACTAAAGTATGATGACAATATTTTTGATTTGTTATTTAAAAGGATGCAAACCCAGTTTTTTTTTACTTTCAGAAAAAGTTTTTTTTTTATATAATTTTGGATTAAATATGGTGAATATGATAAGTATATATGATACATATATATTAAGCATTTTTTGATTAAACCTTTTTTAACATTGTTGTAATGATTCAACGCATAAATTATACGCAGAGAAAAGCGTGGTTAAGTATTTGATTCCTGAAAAGAAGCAAGCAAATAATATCTTCTAAGGATTCCAATTTTTTATTCAACTATTGACAACGATACAACCGCAACAATTTAATTATTATTACTGTATCATTTTACACTTAATTTAATTGGCATAAAGAGGTTTATTTTTATCAGTATTATAAAGAAGATATTTAAATCCCTGAAAGAATTCCGGGTACCATGGAATAATCGGTCTAATCCACCTGCGTGAAGGTCAATTTTTCGCGCCATTTATCGGTTGATGCATCAGTTCTTGTTTGAAACTGGACAAGAGAAGCCGAAAGTAAAAGTGACGTGTCTATATAGTAAATGAGCACAATTATCTAAAGAGGAAAGATGGTTAGGCTCCAAAAACAGAAGTAGAAGAGGGATGGAACTCCCTCCATCAACTAGTTGATAGCTCCATCCCTCTCCTCCTCAGTGTTTTTTCAAAATTGTAGTAGCATATTTATAAATCTTCATACACCACACTCACTCAGAAGGGAAACACAGCACTCTCCCTATTCTAATAAATAAATCACATTAGGATTGTACAAAGAAAATATAGCCAACGGCCGTACCATGCTGAATATACCGGTTCTCGTTAGATCACCGAAGTTGAGCATCATTGGGCGCGGTCAGTACTTGGGTGGGTGACCACCTGGGAACACCGCGTGCCGTTGGCAAATTTGGGACCTGAATGGCCGAGTGTCTAGCGCTCTGGCGCTCGGTGCCACAGGTTTCGGGTTCGAATCTCGGCGGTGCCATGGATGTTTGTAGTGGTTCGGAATCCACTTTAAGCCGTAGGTCCCGGTCTCCTATGACTGTAAGAGCGTCATGGAGCAAAAGTTAGGCTTCTACCTACGGGTGCTCCATCACAACAGAAGCTGCTTCCTTCCCCTTCAATCAGGAGCACGTATGGGCACGTGAGCTTGGCCAGCCAAGTGAGATAAGAAACAACAAACAAACAACAAACAAAGAAAATATAGGATATTTCTGCAATGAAACAGCAAACAATGATTGGCAGAAGAATAGTTAATACACATAATTTCTGCTGCGTTATTGCCATCTGTCTATAAGAAACAAATGACACTGTGCAATTCGTATTTTGCGTATAAATCAATAATCATGGTGGCCATGTTAACGAGCCTATAACTCAACCCCCATTGATATTTCGGAGTCGGCAGTCGCATATTTCTCAGTGAGGAATCTGCATAGTAGTGTTGTGAGAAGTTCCTTTTTATCAGCAAATTTTTTTTAAAAAAGCCTTCGCATTTATACTATTTCCATTAAATTATATAATTTTATACATAAAAATGACAATATGGATCAGTTGTAGCCCTTGTGGGGTTTCCTAGGAAACACTGAATGTTCTACAGATCTGCCATTTAGGCTCGGGACGTTCTCCGGTAAGAATCCTCTACCTGAAATTAGATTAATTTAATAGATTTAAATAATTTATGTAGTAATAACAATAATATCTGCTAGTAGGTGGACGGCCTTGGCTCACCATAGGCCGTCGCACCAATGAAAAATAAGAATAATGACACTAATAGCGCTCTTGTTCTCGGTGTCAAAAATCTTGGGTTCAAGTCCCGGGGGTGCCATGGATGTTTGAAGTGATTCGGAATCCACTTTAAACCGTAGGTCCCGGTATAATATGACTGAAGAGCTTTGGGCATAGAACTGGCAACCTTGCACTGTAAAAAGAAAACATCTCCTGTCTCGAAATCTAGTAGTCAGATAACTTTACAGGGCAGATAGCCTTGGCCCACCATGGGGCTGTTGTGTCAATGAAAAAGAAACTAACAGTATTAATTTATTAAATAAAAACCTTGAAAACATTTAACTCCATAGAGTCACACATATTCCAGCATTTTTAAAAAATAAACACGCATTATTTTCATTATTAAACAAAAGCTGATCTCTAGCATGAAGTCCCTCATGCAATCCTTAAGAAAAATTAATTGTTAAACAAACATAAATTGATTTTTTATCACATAATTATTTTCTAGAAGAATGATTCAAGTGGAAAAAAATAAGCCCATGATAATTTCTTCCTCTTCTTAATTAGTTTTGTCATCTTTTACGACCAACTTCTTTTAATTAGTGGAAAAGTCAATAAACAATTTTCATTAAGACCTTTCTTTTTATTTTAGCGGGCAACTCAAAAAACAATTTTTTCATTACATCTTTAATGAAGATTGATTTTTAATAATAAATCTTATGCATATTCAAGAAAAATTAATTGATTCACATTTTTTATAGTTACAGTGCAATTTTTCTTATCACAAACTAATCTCTGAAAAAATGCATTCCGTAATTAAAAAAAAATTAAACGTTATTAAAACTGTCGTGTTTATATTATTTTGTAAACAAAGACTAAAAATAAATTTCATTATTTTTTTACGTTGTTGTTTTCTCTAATATCCGTTATTAAATTTTGTAAACAACCTCGTTATTTCCAAACTTTAATCAGTATGATTTTGTATTATATATATGTTTAGAGTGACCATGCGCCCGACTCAGGGTTCATTGAAAAAGTGCACCGTTGGTGAGCATTAGGGCTGAGTTCAATCCACTGACAATTTTAATGTAGACACTGTTTCAAAAAACGAGGAGCTCGATGGCGTTTGGGATGTTAAGCCTCTTGCCACTTTAGTTGGACTACCTAGTGGGAGTTTTCCAGGATTTTCACCCATATGATATCAAATGCGGGGTAATTCCCCCGGCAGGCACTGCCTTCCTTCTTCAGCAACACGAAGCCAAGTCAGACTTCTACCTATGGGTGTTCCATCACTTTCCCCTTTCTCTCCTTCCATGAGATAACATGCGTTCATGGACTTGGTCTAGATGTTGTTCTCCACCAAGTGAGATAAGAAACAATAGATTAACTATATATATGATAGATAGATTGAGTAATTTTGTATTATATATATACTTCTAAAAAAGCAAATGCTAGAGCTTATTCTTTTAAAATAATTCATACATATTTTAATTAAAATTTAAAATCCTGTTACATCCCGTTAAAATTTAATTAACAGCCTTTAACATATACTTTTGAACATTCCATAAATGTCACTGTTTCAATATTCTTTTTGAAATGATAACTTATTCTTTTGAATTATCGATAAACTGTCATTTCAATATGCATTTAAACTATCGATAATTGAACATTTCAGTACAACACTGCTCATCTATAAAACCAATATAAATCAAATATAATTTCTAAAAGAATAAATTCAGTTTAATTAATCAGTATTAATTTGTATTATATATGTATGTTTAGATTGATTATATATATTTGATATATAGATTGAGTATAATTTTGTATTGTAATTATTTTTCTGAAAAAAAAGCAAATGTTAGCGATTATTCTTTTAAAATAATTTATACATATTTTAATTATAATTTAATTATAATTTAAAATAAATCCAACCTTTAACATGTACTCTTGAACAATCCACCATTTCAATGCTCTTTTCAGATGGTAACTTATACTTTTGAACTATCTATAAGTTATCATTTCAATATACTTTTAAACGATTTAAAAAGTTAACATTTCAGTACACTGCTGTTAGATATTTTCATCTAAAAAATTAATTTGATCCAAATATAATTTCGAAAAGAATAAAATAATTTAAATTAAGCAACATGATTTTGTATTATATATATATTTTGGTTGACTATATATTCGATATATAGATTGAATACATATAATTTTGTATTAAATATATATTTCTAAAAAAGCAAATGTTAGTTTCTTTTAAAATAATCCACATGCATTTTAACTAAAATTTGGATTGTCCAAAAATATATGTTAAAGGCTGGATTTATTTTAAATTTTAATTACCACTCAATATGCACCAAGTCACCATTTCATTATTCTTTTGAAATGGTAACTTCATTGAACTGTCGATAAGCTATCATTCCAATATACATTTAAATGATCGAAACAGTTAACATTTCAGTTAACATTCAGTCGATAATTTCATCTAAAAAATCAATATAATTCAAATACAATTTCAAAAAGAATAAAATCAATTCAATTAAGCAATATGATATATGTGTGTAGATAATTTAAAACTTAATTTATTGTATAATTTACAGATTGTTCAAAAGTATATGTTAAAAAGTTATTATGACTTATTTCAAATTTTAATTAAAATACAATTGAATATTTTTAAAAGTATAAATAATAACATTTGTTTTTTTAAAATCATGTATATATAATACAAAATTATGCTCAATTCCTACACGTCAAAATTATACTCAATTCCTACACATCAAAATTATACTCAATTCCTACATATTATATATCAAATTCTGTATATCACATATATAATTTTGTATTATATATATGGATCTAACAAAAGCACATTTAAGCTTTTATTTTTTTAAATAATTCATATATATTTTAATTAAATTTTAACATATATTTTATAACATATACTTTTACTTTAGCATATAATTTTGAACAATCCATAATCCAATCCAACAATCCATAACAATCCAATCACCGTTTCAATATTCTTTTGAAATGATAACTTAGACTTTTGAACTATCGGCAAGTGAACATTTCAATACACTGCTGCTCGATAATTTCATCTAAAAAAATCAATATAATTCAAATACAATTTCGAAAAGAATAACATCAATACCGCATAAAATTTGTAAGTTAGAAAAAAAGTCTCTTATCAGTCCATATCTCTCCAAGAAAAAAGAAAGAAAGAAAATAGTGTTTCCAAAAGTAGAACTTCAATATTTCCGACTGGGAGAAAAGTTTTCTCGAAAGTTGTTATAACTCAGTCTCCACCAGGGGACATGACAGTTTGGGAAGGCCTTCTGACAACTTATCAAAGTGTATCTAAAGATTTCGGAACGACGGGGAACATCAATAAAAGATCTCGCATCGCTCCTGAATTGCTTTTCCTTCGGCTGCGAGACCGGACCACAGAAGAAACATTTTCTGAATAAGTAATTTCATTCACTAACTTCTTTTTTTCTGGGTGTTGCCATTCGCGTTCTTTTCCGTGGTAACTTCGCAGACACATACTTGCTTCTTTGGCGAGTTTTTATTATTTTCTTTTGCGGATGTAGTTAAAGTTTTCTTAAATAGATTTTCGAAATATATGAATAAATTTAAGCATTTTTTTTCATGGTAGCCTATTTTTGTAGAATTCTGTTTTAGTTTATTCGTAAGTTAAGAATTATAGTTTGGAACATTTGGTACGATGTTAAATACTTGATATTATATCTTTGTATTAAAAAAAACAGTTGTTTATGATGTGTTGACGATTCGAGCGGGTATTACGTTGATAGCCACGTTGTAGAGTGTAGGTTGTCGCAGCTTTATTGTAACTGGGTGCGGTGAAGTTGAGACTTGAGACTCACGTTTGAGATCTCACAGCTTTATTTACAAATGCACAAGAACGACACACCTACAATATGTTTTTTTAAATAATTCTACTTTTAATTAAATTTAAAATTAATACAACCTTTAACATATACTTTTGGACAATCTAATAAGTCACCATTTTATTTTATTTTGAAATGATAACCTATACTTTTGAATAATCCATAAGTCACTATTTCAATATTCTTTTTGAAATGATTTCAGTACACTACTGTTCGATAATTTCATCTAAAAAAATCAATATAATTCAAATACAATCTCGAAAAGAAGAAAATCAATACCGCATAAAATTTGTAAGTCAGAAAAAAAATAGTCTCTTATCAGTCCGATATCTCTCCAAGCAAAAAAAAGAAAGAAAATAGTGTTTCCAAAAGTAGAACTTCAATATTTCCGACTGGGAGAAAAGTTTTCTCGAAAGTTGTTATAACTCAGTCTCCACCAGGGAACATGACAGTTTGGGAAGGCCTTCTGACAACTTATCAAAGTGTATCTAAAGATTTCGGAACGACGGGGAACATCAATAAAAGATCTCGCATCGCTCCTGAATTGCTTTTCCTTCGGCTGCGAGACCGGACCACAGAAGAAACATTTTCTGAATAAGTAATTTCATTCACTAACTTCTTTTTTCTGGGTGTTGCCATTCGCGTTCTTTTCCGTGGTAACTTCGCAGACACATACTTACTTCTTTGGCGTTTTTTTTTCTTTCTTTTTTATTATTTTCTTTTGCGGATGTAGTTAAAGTTTTCTTAAATAGATTTTCGAAATATATGAATAAATTTGCGCGTTTTTTATTTATTCGGGTTTTTTCATGGTAACCTGTTTTTGTAGAATTCTGTTTTAGTTTATTCGCAAGTTAAGAATTATAACTAGGAACATTTGGTACGTAAAACGTATATCGTATGTATCGTACGTATCTACGTAAATTTGGTACGTATCTTTGTAAAAAAAAATTAATAAAATTAACAAAATTATATAAAAAAAAAACAGGAAAAAATTCTAAATCAGTAGTGTATTGTCGATTTGAGCGGGCTCCACGTTCACAGCCACATTATAGTGTGTCGGATTGTATGTTGCAGCTGGATTGTAGCTGAATTGCGTGTGTTGCAAGGTTGTGTTGTTGGATTGTAACCGAGTGTGGTTGAGTTGAGACTTGAGACACAGGTTTCAGAACTCGCATCTTTATTTACACCTACACAAACACATACAATATTTAGCACATTTAAAGGCATGCAATTAAATATTATACCAATAGTGAACATTTAGTTGAAAATCCCACTAAATAATTGATAATCCTACTACAAAATTTTTGTTACATTTTGACTAGATTATACTATAATCAATCTAATAAATACTTCTTAATTAGAAATGTAATAAAGAAATCCGTATTTTTATATTCGATGAAGCCAGTAAGAAACTAAAACAAAATTAAACATAACAGTATGATCTCTTAATACCATTTACAATATGATCCATTAATAACATTACTTACAAAAATTCAGCAAAAATATACACTATGTTTAGAATAAAACAGGTGATATTTTTAAATGTCTGATATTTTAGATATCAACCAACCTTTTTAGAAATTCTATCTGCCGTATAAAAACAAATTAGAGCTTCACATATTCTGTGATACACAACATGATTGAGGTCATTCTTCAGTTGTCATTTTAAAATAATGGACATTTTATAGAAAATCATAATGGACACTGAAAGTCATTTGTTACTAAGAAAGCAGATGCGAAGCAAATTTCAGCGCTACTATTAATTCAATTTTTCGTAATGGAATTACTATTGGCAGAACTTTTCCTCCAATTTATTCGCAGTACAAACAAATTTGATTTCGCAGCAAATTTTCAGCAGCTTGTGTAAATACTTATTGCTGGCACACCTGTTCCACGTATTTAAGCGGGTGCATTTTATTGCATATAAAATATTCATTGTGTGTTAAGTGAACAGGTGCAGTAAACTTAGCAGACTATTTCGATACAGTAAACTTAGCGGTTTGAAAACGAAATGTATTTGTGCGAATTGTTTTACAAATAAATGTTGAAAGTGATTTGTATCGAGTTTGGTTTATTTGTCTTATGAAGGAGGAAGTAAATTTCATTTGTATGAAGTTTTAAATGTGAACGCATAAAAAGACTGTTTATGTTTTTATTCATCATTTCTTTCCCAGTTTTCGTATATAATTTATACTATTAGTTCTTAGAATAATTCTTTCTTCTCATTATTATCATTATTATTCTTTCTTGTGATTATAAAGCTTCTTATTTTAACATGTATAATATTTTTAATTTAATTACTTTATATTAAAGCTTTCATATAAGACTTCAAAAGTTTATACTGCATAATGAAAATTGAAGTTAGAATGTTTTTAAATTTTATTGACTACAATAATATATAAATATATAATATTATAATAAATATAATAGAATAATATAATTAATAAATATATTTTTTTGTCTCATAACCTATTGCGTTTGCAATAAAATCCGTTGGGTTTTCGCAATGCTTTTAAATGGTGAAAAACAAAAGAATCTCTTTGACAAACCAATATTAGTTATTATATATAATTACTGGATCACTAAAACATGTTCATTTAACTTAACCTTCATTCAACTATTAATTAACCTTATTTCAACTTTATATATTATCTTTATTTTAAATAAGTAAGCCTAAATTTTTGTTATTTTTTTATACAACATTAAATTTTGAATTTTCTATAAACGAATAGCCTTACAAATAGTATTAAAAATTAATTCTAACAATTACATACATTTTTCTCAAGTCAGTTAAAAATACTGCTTACAAAAATAATACTTTGACATATATATTTATGAAATAATTTTTTTAAACCTCGTACGTCTAATGTTTTACTATTTTAGTCTATATCTCTGAACTGGTGATAAAATATTTTCAAGAATATAAATTGAAGAAATAATTTTCGTTTTACAATTTCACGAGCCTGTAGTATATTACGTTTATCCATTTTAGTATGCAATTCTGAATTGTTTATGAAATTGTTTATGGCCATTTTCTCAAAGTAGCGCATTAGTAAATATATTCTCCATAATTATTGTCATGAAAACTAGAGTTTTATTGATCTTCAATCTTGAAAATAGTTAGATACTTTAAGATTATAGTTACTATAATAACCATAATGAGATTTGTTTGTAGAGTTCCATGATCCTTTTATGCGTTTAATGAGTTCCCGAGTGTTATGATTTGAATTCAAACATCACTTTATGTAACGGAAATTTAGAGCATTCCATATATATGCCAATGTTAATTATAACTCTGGTATTTCGTTCTTCAAATTATACAGGGTGTTATAATTAAACTTCTCCTATAAAAGCATTCTACAGCTAAAACGGGTGAACGGATTGCAACCATATTTGGTATATAGATTGTATAAGAGATGCGCTCCAGGAATTTAAACAAAACATGACTTCTAGATGGCGTTTTCATAAAAAAATATTAATTTTAACTAAATAAAGGACCAGCACAAAATTCATAAGAACAGCACAGAATTCATTCAACATTTATTGACTGGTGTTTGATCATCTCTTCATAGAATAATATCAAATAAAGGTAAAGAAATAAATAACTGTACACTTGTCACAGGAAGAACAATTATTAATCGTATCAACTGATGTAAGTCGATGTAATGAAAGGAACTCACAGTCATTCACCTACAAAATTTCAAGGTGATGGACACTGTGTTCAATAGCAAATCGTAATTGATGTTGTGACGCTTCCCACACAAAGCGTAATGGAGTTCTTTAAGTCATTTTGTGTGTTGATTGTCTCATTCAGATAGAAATGAGCCTTGTCCCTCTACACAATATTTCAAAGCCATGACAGATCATCAACCATTCTATTGAGAAAACTTACTGCGAATCCGAGCTCTTGAGACTCTTGTTGAACTCCAAGTATCCCGATCTCTTGGTTTGACAACGTGGTTGTTTCAATACTGAAATGACATTCACAGAATCCCAACCTCAGTCCTACTCAACATCTATTGGAGGAATTAAAAATGTATTACGCGAAACGTATTTATTAGAACAGATTACGTGTCCAATTAAATGACCCATCTTCAGTGCTCGTATTCCTTATCTATCTTAGGGTGCTTGAACATATTTGATAATAGTTTCCTATAACGATCTTATCACAACCTGCTAAAAAGTCTCCTCAGTCAAAGTCAGTCTCATTAGTTAAGTCAAAGTTAGTCAATTAGTCAAAGTCAGCCTCAGCCAAAGTGTAAACTGCCAGCATTCAAGTTATAGAATACTATAACACTACATTAAGTGGTGTCCTTATAATAATCGAAAACTGCATTAATGGCTTATATTATTCGAGACGTGATGTACATTTTAATTTTCTCTAATTCAAATTTACTTATTTGTTAGACAGAATGCAATAAATAGTTTAGAAAAGAAGTATAACTTACAAAATCTCATAATATTAATAACAGTCTAAAGCTATTGTTATAGCTATTAATAATTAAAAATTTTTTTATGTTTAGAAAACGGGTCCATGTAAAATATTGTAAAGCATATCATTTCAAAATTTCCATCACAATTAAAACATGTAATTTTGAAAATAAATTTATTAACTGTGTAGTTGTGTCTAAGCCTCAGTGTCCTGCAGAGATAGACATTCCTCGAATAGTCTACTCATGGATGGAGAGAAATGGGGCACCTTCTGTTGTTGATGGAGCACCCGTAGGTAGCAGACTAACTCGACACCGAGTCCTGAAGAAGGAGGGACTTCCGGGAGGACATTTAGGAGTACCCCGCATTTGCGTATCGCATGTGAGAAAACCACAGAAAACTCTCACCAGGTAGTCCGACTCACGCGGCAAGATGCTGAACATCACAAACACCATCGAGTCCCCTGTGTTTTGAGACAGTGTTTACAACAATGCCACCAGCATATTGAACTTCCGCCCTAATGTTCACCAGCTATGCACGTTCCCACTGAGCCCCTAATAGGGCTGATTAACTGTAGTGTGAATTAAAGTAACTTCCTATAACCCAAGGAATAAACATTAAAAATCCGCTACATTCTATCAATGACTGTTTGTTATTGTTGTTGATATTTGCTTCGATAAAAATTTTTAAAAAAAACAACTCGAGGGACTTTTTTATCTCCCCTCTCCCCTTACCAATAGAATAGAATGATTTTTTTAGTATAAAAATAAATAAAACAAATCTTTTATAAAATGAAATGAGAAACTTTTTTAAGCTTCGAATGATAAATTGCAGTGGTACTTTTTACCCAAGGAAGTTGGAAAAACGTAATCCATTAACGGATAAAATAAGATTTAAAAAAAAAAATATTCTAAAGCTAAAGGATAAATTAATAATTAACTGGGACACTGATCCTGATTTTCTTCTCTGTAGCAAATGGGAAAATTACGAATTGTTAGGATTTTTTCCTTAAAGCATTAAAATTGATCTTGTATAGTCGAATAAAAATTTTTTTGTTCAATTTAATAGCATATATTTCCAATGAAAAAGTTAGATACGTGCGTTTTCTTAGTTTTATATATGGTTTTTATAAAACACTAAAACTCACTAATTATTTTTCTACTGACTACATTCACACTTTATCCAGCAAAATCATTTTCCTTATTGTATTTCATCTCGTTTTGTTATATTTTAAGTTAAAGCAATGATTTGGAACACACGGCCTACAAATTAAATAAGCACTATTTGAAGTTACTGTAAATATTTATGCAATGCAGTACATTTTAAAGGAAAACTTTTCTGTAAATGTATTTTATAAAAACAAATACTACAGAATTTAATTTTAACCCAGTTAAATTTTTACAACAATTCCTAGATTTAGCTTTTAAAAAAAATTTTAAGCACTTAAGCGATAAATTCTGTTTTTTTCTAAAATGATGTTATATTACTGATACTTCCCCGTAAATTTTACATTTTTTAAAATATTTCTTTTTACTTCATTAAATGGTTTTTAAAATATAATATTAAAGAATTTCAAAATCATTTTCCCTTTTTTTTTTCAAATCCCAAATGTATGATTTCTACCAATTAAATATTTTAGTAATCTTTATGTTTTATTTTATCGAATAATCCCTCGAAACTATTTAAATAGTATTAAATTAGTTTTCTGTGTCTTTTTATTGATTTACTTTCTGGAAAATTTGAATTGTAGAAAATGACGTGGATAAAATACATTTAATAAATTCTTACATACTCGGACTTGTAATTAAAGAACTTTATCAGCTATTACATTAAAACTGGTTGAATAATGTTATTTTTCGATGCAATAATAAATAAGCTTAGATTTATCTATATGATTAAATTAGATAATGCATTTTACTTTGGTGTTTAATCACTGGCACACAGAATGTTTTTCCAATGGATTCCAGCCAACTGTGGAATTATGAACAACAAACAAGCTAATATACTGGCTAAGAAAGGAACTTTGACAAAGCAGCGCATTAATCTACAACTTTCATTTCATACGACTAAATTGTGGTTAACTTGACTCTTAAGAAAATTATGTTTGTTGTTTTGTTTCTTATCCCACTTGGCTGGCCAAGCCCACGAGTCCATACGTACTCATGATTGAAGGGGAAGGAAGCAGCTTCTGTTGTGATGGAGCACGCGTAGGTAGAAGTCTGACTTTGGCTCCGTGACGCTCTTTACAATCATAACAGACCGGGACCTACGGCTTAAAGTGGATTCCGAACCACTACAGACATCCATGGCACCGCCGGGATTCGAACCCGAAACCTGTGGCACCGAGCGCCAGAGCGCTAGACACTCGGCCATTCAGGTCCCAAACGTGTGAATGCCAACGGCACGCGGTGTTCCCAGGTGGTCACCCACCCAAGTACTGACCGCGCCCAATGATGCTTGACTCCGGTGATCTAACGGGAACCGGTTTATTCAGCATGGTATGGCCGTTGGCTAAGAAAATTCTTCAACAAGATATGATTGAACGCGCTATAGATAAGAAATGGAGAATTCTGGGGGAAGAGAGAACTGTTCCCAGTTTTTCAAGAAAGACAACGGTGACTTTGTTTTTCCTGACTGGTCATGACTGTTTACGTGATCACCTATATAAAATTGAAGTAGTTAATTTCCTAAACTCTGTTTTGATTGACTCTAATCGGCCTGTGACTTTTGAACATTTCAATAATAATACACTTTCTCGGTATGATCACATGGTTGATGAGTACTGGACAGCACTTGAGTTAATGGCTTAGGCGCCTATTTTCGACATTTGTAAACTAAAATTTGGTGTTTTATGTGAAAAAAAATGTTAATGAAAATCGAAAAAGCAGAAAGATGTTCAATCAATTATATAACCCAATTAGTAGCCAGTTCTAACACTTGCAACTAGAGGGCAGGAGAGTACAGGTTTGAATGTGCTGGTGGCGTCCTTCAGTCATATCAAAAACAAGGAGACTTGATGGCTATAATGGCAATGGTTATAAGCGTCTCGTATCGATAATCAGACAGTCCCATACGGCATACAAATTCGGGTAGTTACCCTTAAAAGTCCTCTTGGCATATAATATCTTCTTTTCATCATACTTCGGTGGGCTGTATGTGTAATACATAAATAAAATATGATGCCCACTGATATAATACAAATATAAATGTATTATATAATAATAATTATATATATAATAATGGGTTGCCAAAACAATGACCACCTGTCAATAACGAGTTGGCCCACCTTTGGCGTGCAACACAGATTCAACCCGCCTTGGCATGGATTAATACCACCACTTAATAAATCACTTCCACCTGATCACGTGTCTTGTCATCTAGGCGAGTTCATTGCAAAAATGTAGGGGTGGTCATAAGGTTTTGGCTCTTGAGTGTATATATATATATATATATATATATAGTTCTAATCTAATATAGATTAGATATATATCTAGATATATTAGATTCTATATATATCTAATAAGACATTAAACATCGGTATACTTATAAAGTATTGATTTTATAATAAAAAATATGTTCGTGGCCTCTGTAAGTAAAATATGAGTCACAAATGAACCAAAAAAAAATATATATAATTCCAATTTTTTTAAGAAATTGAACATCGATATAGTTATAAAAGGCCTGATTTCTGACTGATTAGAGTTCTGGAGCTCGAGACCACAGGCTTCGGATTCTAGTCCCGGGGAGTGGCATGGATGCTTGTAATCCACTTGGTTCGGAATCCACTTTAAATCGCAGATCCTGTTCTAATATGACTGTTGGGCGTATTGCTGACAACCCTACCCCGTTAAAAGAAAACATCTCCTGTCTCGAAATTTGCCAATAGACAGACGATTTTGGCCCACCATGGGGTTGTTGCGTCAACGAAGAAGAAATATAGTTATGAGATATTAATTTTATTAAACAAATTGCGGTTTTTTTTTATTTTATTAAAAAGACAATTAACAAAATTATTTTACAATTTTCAGTTGTTTACTAGATAAAAATATAGTGACACCCAAAGAAGAATTTTACGTCTCAGTCTTATATATTTTATATTATATGAAGATAAGTGCAACAATTACATTCCTTCAGAGAAATATTATATTTTATATTTTAGATAACTAATATATAATAATATAATGAATATATTTTTAATAACTTTTAAATACAAAAAAAAAATAATTCTTTCGTGCATTTTTCAGTGATTTTGTGAGTTTTATTTTTCTAGTGAAAAACATTTCTAAAAAAAAAAGCAAATCACTAGTAAAGAAACAAGAATAAACTTTAAAACTAACCATATAACAATATTCATATAACAATTGAATGCATGGCTTGTATTTTTACTATGAGGTATTTTGTTTGATTCGTATGATTTGTCGTCCAATAAAAAAAAACTCCGCACTTCTCCTTGTGATGTAATCATGACAAATGAAATACTCCATTTTTTTTTTCCAAAAAAGAAAAAGAAAAATGATTGAAAAGATTGTCAAAACGGTATCATTTACTTTTCTTTCAGAAGGAAATCACTACTCTCTGAATCTATCATTACTACATTCGTTCTCCGAAAAAGAAATATCAGTAAGTGAGGACTTTTATAAAAAACGCATTGAATTCGCTTGAATGAGATAAATGATCAAACAAATGTTTGCTTAAATAATTCGGGCGGATTTACTGTATTTAATATCGCAGCAAATATTTGTGGAGGAATCTATCCTTTTAGCTTAGAAATTTTTCTTTTTGTATTTAAACGAGAAGAAAAAATAATTTAAATGCATAATAATTCTTCCTTTTATTGTTACCTTTAAAAGCAAAGAAAACTGATAGTTTTATTATTAAGGATTTTTTAAATAAATTTATAAATTCAGCTGTAATATTTTCACGACATTTTTCAGAATAGTTGGAATAACAAAAAATATAAGGATAAACGTACAACAAAAAACTCCTATAAGAAATACAGCAGCTCTAAATTTTTGAAGAACATACACAAAAAGTAAAAGAATCTTCAGAACAAAACTTAATTGTGTGGTATGAATAATAACAACAGTAAAAATGTTTAAATTTGTCGTATCTTTTACATAAATTTGAGTCAAAGCAAATTTTAGATATCTATAAGACAATGAAAATTAACTTCTATTTCTTCTTCATTGGTACAACATGGTGTGCTAAGTCCGTTTGCCTACTGGAAGATTTCAATTTTTGCCTACTGGCAAATAAATCTTATAATTAGAATCTTCATAAAAAATTATACATCGGTATAGTTATAAAGTATTAATTTTATTATAAAAAATACGTTCGTGGCATACACAAGTAAAATATGAACCCCACAAAGAATACATTTTATGAATCTTATCTTCTTAAGAAATTAAACATCGATATAGTTATAAAGTATTGATTTTTTTATACGAATTACTGTTTTTTATTTAATTAAAAAGCCACTAAACATAATAGTTTCACAATTTTTAGTTGCATAGTTTAGATACAAATATAGTAACGCCCAAAGCCGAATTTTACTTCTCGATCTTATACATTTTAAATTATAAGGATACACGTACAGAAGTTACATACACTCAGATAAAATATTATTTTTTCATATTTTCCATAACTAACATATTATATTCGTAATCTTTAAATAGAAAAAAATCTTTCATAAATTTTTCAATGTTTGTTTTAAGTAAAATAAATGTGTTTTTTCCCCATGAAAAACATTTCGAAAGAAAAAAGCAAACCACTAATAAAATAAACATGAATAAACTTTAAAAGATTTGAGTCATTAACCATAAAACAATTGCATATATTCCATGTTGTATTTTTATTATGAGATATTTTGTTGGATTCGTACGATTATAAAAAAAAACCCATATTTCTCCTTTATTTGAAATTGCTTGCGTTGTAAATATGACAAATGAAATCTCCAATTGTTTGTTTTTAAAAAAAGAGAAAAAGAAAAATGATTGAAAAGGATGTCAAAACGGTATCATTTACTTTTTTCTGAAAGTAAATAACTACTATCTGAATCAATCATTACTACATTCATTCTCTAAAAAAAAAGGAATATCAGTAAATGAGGAGTTTTATAAAAAAATATATATTAGAATCCGTTTCAATGGACTAAATTATCAAACAAATGTTTGCTTAAATAACTCAGGCGGATTTACTGTATTTAATATCGCAGCAAATATTTGTGGATAAATTTATCTTTTCATATTAGAAATTTTTCTTTTTTGTATTTAAACAAGCAGAAAAAAAATTCGAATGTATAACTCTTCGTTTTATAATTACATTTAAAAGCAAAGAAAACTACTTTTTTACCTTTAAAAATATAATTTTATTAAGGGATAGTAAGTTTTTTTACCGTGAATAAATTTATAAAATGAGCTGGAACATTTCCACGTCATTTTTCAGAACAGTTGGAACAACACATACATCTTATGAAAAATACAACAACTGTATAATTTTTTGAAGAATATACGTGAAAAGTAAAAGAATCATCAGAGCAAAACGTAATTGTATAGTATGAATAATAATTACAAAAAATGTCTAAATTTGTTGAACTTTTAATTTTAATTTATTGAATTCAATTTATAAACTTTTACTTAACAGTCAACGTCATATCCTCTGCACTGGACTCTATAATATAGTATAGATAACATTGTATCACTATCTTAAAATAATAGATAATATATTGAAATATCCATATGAACGCATCGAAAATCAGTACAAATTTCAAATATTGTCAAAAAATAAGCATTGTTGTCTATAATGTCTTCAATTATTATTATTATTATTATAGTTAAGGCTTTTACATAATAGTATGCAGGAGGCTTAAGTAAAATAATAATAATAATTGTAGCATAAATATTCATTGTTGTGATAGCATGTAGAAGTCTTAGCTATAATAATAATAATAATAATTGAAGCGTAAATATCCATTGTTGTGATAGCATGTAGAAGGCTTAAGTATAATAATAATAATAATTGGACCAAAATTTTTGTCGTGATAATATGTAGAAGTCTTAGCTATAATAATAATAATAATAATTGGAGCATAAATATTCATTGTTGTGATAGTATGTAGAAGGCTTAAGTATAATAATAATAATAATTGAGCATAAATATTCATTGTTGTGATAGTATGTAGAAGGCCTAATTATAATAATAATAATAATTGGAGCATAAATATTCATTGTTGTGATAGCTTGTAGAAGGCCTAAGTATAATAATAATTGGAGTCTAAATATTCTTTGGTGTGATAGGATGTAGACGGCTTAACTATAATAGTAATAAAATTGGAGCATAAATATTCATTGTTGTAGAAAATTTAAGTATAATAATGATTAGAGCAGAAATTTTCATTCTCGTGGTAGTATATAGAAGGCTTAAGTATAGATTATTTTATAAATAAACATCTAAGTTTGTATAAAGATATCAACTATATTTGATAAGCAGTTGTAGTGTAGAAGAGAAAATAAAATAAATATATTGAATAACGAAGTAAGTTGTAGTTTTTATTGCTATATGAGAATGAGACTTATATAATAATGCTTGTCATGATTGAAACCTTAGTTCAAAATTTTTTAATGTTAGCTGTAACTGATAGACGGAAGAGCATGGTGGGTAGCATGCCAGACTGCTAAACTATGGTAGTGTAGTTTGACAGCTGACGAGTACAACAACAAACTCTCTTGTTCTGTCAAATTCTCGTCTCAAGGTGTCCTTTCAATGTTTTTCAGTAATAGACAAAACAAACTGTCGTGTTTATGTCGGGTAGGAGAATGATAAATCTGTAATTGGGAAAATCATTTGCTTGAGTTCGGAAAAGGTAGTGTGAACCACGCTTTCCTGAAGATGCTCATTCTAAAATTGCGGTGGCTCTAAAAATTCCTTTTTCATCATCAGTCCAATTCTGATTGTTTGAACGCAACAGCATCAGCATCATGAATAAAAACTACATACGTAATTGTATTCATATTATTTTATGGTGGGCTTTCATCAATGCATGAAGTTTTGAACTGTGTTATCATGTGAAGAAACCAAACTTCAAACCGAATAAAAACCAAATTTACCACCATGATACGTTTCACTCTGAAAGAGGAATCAATTCATTTTGAATACTAGAAGTTGTATAAAGTTATATTATACTATATATGTACCCTACTCATGGCACAGTAACAACGTGCGCCTCTGATGAGTATTAGGCAGAAGTTCAATACACTGGCGGTATTGTTGTCGACACTCTTTCAAAAACGAGGTGTCTCGATGGCGTTTGTGATGTTCAGCATCTTAGCTAATTAGTCAGACTACCTGGTGGGAGTTTTCAAGGTTTCCTCCCATATGATACGCTAATTCGTGTAATTTCCCCTAAAAGTCTTCCTGGAAGGCACTGCCCTCCTTCTTCAAAGGCACGGAGCCAAGTCAGACTGCTACTTACGGGTACTCCATCATAATCTGCCCCCTTTCCCTCCATCCATGAGTAAACTACTCACGGGGCGTACGTTCAACACTGCTGGATACAGAGAATTATTCACAACAACAACAGATGTAATATAAACAAATCGCATAACAATGCCTTCGACTATCTATCTTCCTTTCATAATCTGTAATCGATACAACTAAAATGCAATTACGAATTTTAAAAGGAACAATTTTTGCATAACGCTACGAATATAAAATAAATTTGATGCATAAATGCTATCGCAAGATCATGGAATCAGTATAATACTTCTCAATACATATTTTGCAACAAATTATTCACAAATAACAAATGGTTCTTTAACGCATATGAAGAAGGAGATATTAAATTGTTCTTTTGGAAAGAGTCGTGCCATTCGATTTTGATTTTCAGTTCTCTTTCAGTTTTCGTTTCCGTTTCAGTTCTATTTCAGATTACGTTTAATTTAAACTTTGAAATCTCAGAAAGATCTTCAGTACTTTCCACTATCTTTATTAGATTTCTTTTGAAAAACCTTTCATACACAGGAATACATATTCGTTTTCAGTGTAATTTATCGTAGGTAATTAAAAAGCTATTTAAAAGGGATATTTCTGCAAGTAAAATCAAACGAAAATTCTAATTTAAATAATTGAACTTCATCATTAAATTTAGGTTCTGGGTTCGGGTTACAGATTATTGCATTTTAACGAATGCCTATATATTTTCTGAGATAATTAAGTCGACAAAAGAACTTTCTCTGTTGGGAGTCATTAGAAATTCAGCGGAATTAATTCGGCTAATTAAATAATCTGCACTCTCTTAGGAATGATACATTTTACTTTAATTAAATAATTACTAAACTTAATTTTCTTCTGCGTAGATTTTTCTGCGAAACAAATAAATTGAATCAACATCCTGATATTACATTTTTTTTTTTTTAGTTTAAAATGTTAAGTGAATAGATTATTGCGTTGAATAACTTAATAATTTTAAAAAGAGTTAAAAGAGTTTTTTTTCAATTTATAAAATCTTTTACTCTTTATTTTGTCTTTGTACGACTTTTGTCAGGCATAACTTTTATTAGGATTAGGCACAACAACAACAACCATATAAAATTTTTATATCATTTACAACAAAAAATAATTAATAACAACTTATTTACATTTAAAAGTTATTTTGCATTATATCTCAAAATGCGTTTTTATCTTTTTTGCTACCACGGGAAATACCATAACTAAATTAAATTTGCTCCAAATGTCACAAAACTTGTAGAAAAAAATGTTGAACAAATTTTAACTTCTTCTTTAAAACAGGGCTCAGAAAATTTCCAGAACTTTAAGGAACAATAAAACTATATTTTTTTAATTAAAAAGAATATCAACTTGATAATCCAATGGAGTTTTAATATATTTACAACATTTTAAAAAGTAATATCTCTAATTAAAAGTTGTTTTTAGCTGAATGAACTTTTATGCTTTTTGTTTTCACGTGAAACACTATAACACAAGTAAATTTGATCCAAATGTTACAAAACTGAGTACAAATATTTATCATAAGTGTGTACAGGGAATAGAACTTGGAAATGAAACTATCAGCATAGATATTTTTTATTTTAATTGTTAACAATGAAATTTTGAAAAACTGTCGATTTAATTTTTTAATTAAAAAATTATGTGTCAACAACAACAATCATTTAAACCTATATAAAATAATAAATAATACATAAATTTGCCAGAGGTCTATTCCCTGTAGAATGATTATACAAACAAATATAAACTTAGAAATTAAAAAATATATATTCATTGGATTTTGAATTATCATGTTTTGTAACAGTATCAATTTTTAATCATTTTTAAACTTTAATTTAGCCTTTAAAATTAAAAAAATAATAATAATGAAATTCTTTTATGTGAAAGCCTAAGTTTTCAGATGTATTCAAAAATGTGTACATAGATAAAATATTTCAATAATTTCGAAAATATTCCTCCGAAGGTGTTCGTGTACCTTAACTAAAAATATTATTGAAGTTTTATTTTAAATCTATTTTTGTAACTAGGCAATGGCGTGTTATATGTATTAGTATCATCATAATTTAAATAACGAAGAAAAACTATACTGCAAATACATTTTGTCATCACAAAACATTTTTAAAGGAACTCTATCCATTTAACAACTACTGAACTTGAGGATAGAGTTCCAGGCCATAAAAGCTATCGCACGAAAGCATTTTTCTTTCTCTTCTTCACCGCCATTGTTGTTTACTTACGAGATTCTACCCCCAACTAATATTGGTGGAATCCGAAGAAAATTTCTTTTATGACGCGAGTCCTCCATCCCACGCATTCGCCATGAACATAAGTTGGCCAAAGTGTAGTGTCCACCTTTGGGTCTGGTTGACCGTTTATGGGTCAATAAAAATGGTTTCGCAGCAGCTGTTGGAGCGAGCAAGAGAAAAACAATATTGTTAAATAACTAAACAGAATGGCGGGGGATACGAGAAGAAAGGAAAAAAAAAGAGCTATGATTTTGTTTCATAGAATGTGAGCACTGTCAGGTCGTCTTTAAGATTTTTTCTTCAGTTGTGGTTTACTGTTAAGTACGGTAGCTAGCTTGCAAGAGAAACAGTGTTTGATTGCTGATGCTGGTGTGCGTTACACCTTTTTTGTCAACCAAGCAGTTTATTCAACAGAGTTTGGGGCTGAATGCCTCATATAAATGGAAGAACGTCTAGTTGGATTTTTTATCGTGTGTGAAAACTTTAAAACTCTGGACATGAGGACCCCATCATGCTTTCGGCTCCACTAGTTGTCTTTAACTTTGCCAAAAATGTGATGTTAGCAAATAATATTTATAGCATGCAGACTAAACTTTTAAAATTACTGAAAAAAATATTTTAAAAATTATTATCAGAATTTGGGACTGAATGTCGTCTAAATGGATTTCTTATCATGTGCAAATATGTTTAAAACTCTGGACATGTGGGACACCATCATGTTTGCAACACCATCCTGATGTCATGATGTTGTCTTTAACGTTGCCAAAAATGTGAGGTTAGAAAATAATATTCGTAGCATGTAGGCAAAACTTCTAAAAGTATGGAAAAACTGCATTAATTGTTTAATATTAATGACGACCTTTATTACTTATAATGGTTAACAGAGAAGAGGGATATTCATATGAACTTTAAAAAAATAAAATAAAAAATGTATATACAACCTCTTGGTTGGTACAGCCGTACAGGAATATAAAGTTATAATTTCATAAATTAAATTGTTCATTTTCCTTGTAGAGGGCTGAATCCAGAAAATTATTTCACAACTAAAAAAATCACGTTTAATATTAAGATAGGTTCATCATAATTTAAAAAGAATAAAATGTAATTCTTGTATGCATCTTCTTGGTTGGTCCAGATATAGGAAAATATAACATTATAATTTAGAAAAATGAATTGCTTATGTTCCTTGTAGAATGCTGAATCCAGAAAATTCTTTCACAAATTAAGTATCACGTTTAAAGCCCTAGTTAGTGTTAGACGGAGAGTCCTAATTAGTTTTTATAAATGAAAAGTAGATGTTTTTTTTCTGAATGTGAAAAAAATAAGTAACATTTTTAAATTATTAAATGAACATATTATTTTCTTTTATGAATTTTTTAATTATAAGTAGATGGTTTTAAATATCCGTATACTTGAGTATACTGAAGTCGATGATGCCAATGCAGGCAATGAAAATTTAAAGTTTAGCAGTAAAGTTCAATCCTATGATTCACACTATTTAACTATAATTACGCAAAAAATTAAAATCAGTAAATAGTAAACAGTAGTAAAAAGGCCATTTCAGGCTTATCTTCTTGAAATGTTCAATAACCTCCATGAAAATAGCCAGAAAAGTTTTAAAATATCCTTTCCTCTTCCTATTAGCGGTCATGGTTGATAGATGAGCAAAAACTATTAAATTAATTCCTGCTTCATTACTTTTAGGCAGGCATTTTTACGGAAAACGGTTTTTGAGAGTGCAAAGTAATTTTACGCTGAGTGATCTTGACATTTAGATTTATTTTTAACAAGACATGCGTCAGAGAAAACAAATCACTTGCTGGAGTTAATGTTATTGAACCTTTTTTTTTTAGAAGACTTTTTTTTTTAAATAAACCAAATTAATATCTTGGAATTTATGAATTATATGCCATTTACTGTTTTCTCAAATTGAATACAGAATAATTAAATTTGCCAAATTGTTTGTAAAATTTTTATTAATGTTCGCCAAAATAAAATTTTTTTGGACGAAGATATAAAGGAATTTTGGAAATATTCTTAATTTTGAATTTGATCTAACGAAATTTTGAATTGTTCGTAATTTTGAACTTGTTCTAACGATATTTTGAATTGTTCTTAATTTTTTCATATAACCAAATTTTGCATTTTCTTAATTTTTTAAAAATTCATTTGAATCATTAATTTTAAATTTGCTCTGACATTATGATCTCATCGTTAATTTCGAATTTTTTAATTTTGAATTTGATCTAATAAAATGTTAAGTTTTCATTCCTCTCTAATTTCATTCATAGCCTAGTCTACAATTGAAAAAATAAATTTTGAGCACTGCATACCAACTCACAACAAACCGATTTGTTCCAGTTCGGACAGAAAACGCAATACATGTGAAAACACTTGCGAGGATTTGGAAGTTTCTCAGCCTGAAATCTGTTTATGGTCTCGTTTCGAATGATTTATGGTTTTCAAGATACATGGAGGCTCAGTAATAATGGAAGATAAGGTGTTTGTCTTTTGGTTTAACACTCTTAATAATAATAAATTTAACAATTTAATCATTTTTAATAATTAATAATTTAATAAGTATATAATAACCCATGCGTTATTATATGACAAGTATTTAATAACCCATAACTCAAATTTGACAACAGACAAACAGTATTGTGGGTAGTTATATTACATTTAATTAGTGTAGGCTCAGAAATTAGCGAATGTCTCTGCTACCTTCACACGTCGAAACAACTACAGATTGAATATCAACTATACCATAAGTTGTTCCATCGGAAATGATGATAAACCACTAGCTTAAAGAAAGTTTTTTGGTGAAGAACATGGAGAGTTCTGTAACGAGTTGACCAGAAGTGTTGTTTTTCCTTTTTCTCTAAAGTAAATGAATAGGCTGGAGATTCCGCTTGTTTCCAAAGTGAACCCTTTATGGTTTCGTGAATCACGCCGTGTGATAATTAAGGTCTGCCGCAGACAAGGCAATTAGATTAGACAGAAAATCGAGAACTCCGAAAATTTACCGACCTTGGCTGTGACCGAACAGTAAATTGTAATTTAATAGTGCACTTGTGATCAAATTTGATTTTAATTTTTAATTTCTCTGTATAATAACCCATAGTACATTGTTTAAGTATATATACATAGTGCTTGTAAATAAAAATTAGGGTGTTCCCATGAACCTAAGGTGGCCTTCTTCTTGAAGCTGTTATATGTCTAAAATAGGCCGAGATGTTACATTAATAATAAAAAAAAAGGAACACGCATTCTTATATTGTTATTATCATGTATATTACAATATATAGATTACAGTTATTAAATATATATTAATATATTACTTTTATTGTTACAACTAAAATTATTTTGCAGAATATCTACATTTTTTCTCAGAAATATATGCGAATATATAGAAATATAATGTTTTCATTATTGCAATCATTATAATTATAATAATAGTTTTTATAATAATTATATAAATATTTTTGCGAATATTCTTATTTTTTTGTGGTATTTGTATTTTAAAATTATTAAATATTTGTAACTTTCTTAAGAAAAGTGAAACTATTTTAAAATAGTTGAGAGAAAGATATAAAACACGAAAATAAAAAAAAATTAACAAAAGAAAGAAAGAAAATAAAATAAAGCACTTTAATTGTACCAGTAGGAGTTTCTTTGTTAAAAACATTTCCTGATTTAAAAAAAATAAAAAAGAACTGCCCAGTTGAATAAACTTAAAATTCTTTCTACCATACATAACTGCATCGGTGATTAACACGATCTAATAATAATTAGATTTTTTTCTCTTCTAGTCTCTAAGGGAATTGTTTTTATAAAGGGACTATTTTTTTTAGAAAAATATAAAGCAAAAAATGATTGGTTGCCTAAATTTGTTTTTATTTTTTAATGTAATTTTTTTATATAAATATCCTTTTTTCCGTGAGGGTTTTTTGTAAGCGAAATCATTTCTGTAAATATTTAAAAAATTTGTTGTGTAATTGATATAATTCTTCGTTCGAAAATTTTTATTTAGAAACAAACTTCATTAAATATTTTAAATTTTAATTTTAATAGTAATTAAATTTTTAATTTAATAGTAATTAAATTTTAAATTTAATAGTAATTAAATTTTAAATTTAATAGTAATTAAATTTGACAATTAATAATAATTAAACTTAATATTAGAAAGTAATTAAAATTAATTAATCGTTATATTAAATGCATACTTGTAATAAAATTCTTTTGGCTCTTCCTTTTCTTTTTTCAATTCCTTCTATTAGCTCACACTCTCCCTATATATATCTTGTTCAAATTTTCAATCGTTCATAAAATACTTTTTATTCATCCACTCAAGTTCAAACACATTTTTTTAAACTTGTAGTGGATGACACTTAATGTTAATAGAGTTTTTTCAAATATTAATTCAGCAATTAAATTTAATTAATTAATTTTAGTTTTTTTTACATTTAAGTTGCATATATCTACCAATAGATGGCACCAGATAAATTTTAAAAAAATGAATGAAAATTATTTATAAAAGACTTTCTGCAACATAGTGAAAATAAAAGTAGAAATTGACTTTAAAAATTTTTTTTTATATATTACTTGTTTTTTACTGAGCATAACATCTGATAAAAAAATTTGACAACATCTGAATAATAAAATTCAGATATTACACTATCCCCTACTAATTCTTGCGTTTTCCTAATTTCTCATAAAAACCGCTTCTTACTTCTTTTTGTAATTAATCGGTTTTTATTTGTATGTGAGGAAACCCGGAAAAGTCCTAGAAGGTAGCCCGACTAACGAGGCAAGAAGCTGAACATTACTAATGCCATCGAGTCTCCTCGTTTTTCAAGCAATGTCTACAACAGTGACTCCAGCGGATTGAACGTCAGGCCTAATGCTCACCAGCAGCGCTCGTTGCCTCTCAGCCATTAATCAAACTATACTATATTTCGAAACGTACTAGCAGATATGCAGATTTAATTATAATAATAGTCAAAATATCTTTTTAGCACATTCTGCTGAGAAAACATTTTAAAATTATAAAATTCGATTTTAGAAAGGTTTCATAATAAAACTTATTGTATTATTTATTTTAAAGGAATTTTTAAAGAAAAGAAATCGATCAATATAAACGTTTTTATACAAAAATAAGTAAAATCAATACTTTTAATCAGACATAATCCAAAACTTTTAATCAGACATCAACAAAAAAAATCATCATAAAACCAATTTCATCATGCTGAATCGATTGCGTTAAAAATTTTAGGTTTGGTAATGAATAAATTTCCAATTAACTGTATTAACAAATTTTGTTAATCACTTAATTAATTTTTTTTAATCAATTGATTAAAAAATAATTGAATAATCGATTTGTTAATCAATTGAGCCATTTCCAATGATGGAAAATCTAGTGAAATTATGAAAGTTACTAAAAGTGCCCATTATTTTTCACTAGATTTTTAGTATTATAAAAAGCAGAAAAAACAAATTGAAACATAGTACATACACGCATTCATTCAGACGCAGATATCCGAAATAGTTATGATTAATCGATTTGTTAATCAATCGAGCCATTTAAAATGATGGAAAATCTAGTGAAATTATGAAAGTTATTTAAAGTGCCCATTATTTTTCATTAGATTTTTTAGTAATATAAAAACAGAAAAACAAATTGAAACATAGTACATACACGCATTCATTCAGACGCAGATATCCGAAATAGTTATGATTAATCGATTTGTTAATCAATTGAGCCATTTCCAATGATGGAAAATCTAGTGAAATTATGAAAGTTATTAAAGGTGCCCATTATTTTTCATTAGATTTTTTAGTATTATAAAAACAGAAAAACAAATTGAAACATAGTACATACACGCATTCATTCAGACGCAGATATCCGAAATAGTTATGATTAATCGATTTGTTAATCAATCGAGCCATTTAAAATGATGGAAAATCTAGTGAAATTATGAAAGTTATTTAAAGTGCCCATTATTTTTCATTAGATTTTTTAGTAATATAAAAAACAGAAAAACAAATTGAAACATAGTACATACACGCATTCATTCAGACGCAGATATCCGAAATAGTTATGATTAATCGATTTGTTAATCAATTGAGCCATTTCCAATGATGGAAAATCTAGTGAAATTATGAAAGTTATTAAAGGTGCCCATTATTTTTCATTAGATTTTTTAGTATTATAAAAAACAGAAAAAACAAATTGAAACATAGTACATACACGCATTCATTCAGACGCAGATATCCGAAATAGTTATGATTAATCGATTTGTTAATCAATCGAGCCATTTCCAATGATGGAAAATCTAGTGAAATTATGAAAGTTATTAAAAGTGCCCATTATTTTTCACTAGATTTTTAGTATTATAAAAAACCGAAAAACAAATTGAAACATAGTACATACACGCATTCATTCAGACGCAGATATACGAAATAGTTATGATTAATCGATTTGTTAATCAATTGAGCCATTTCCAATGATGGAAAATCTAGTGAAATTATGAAAGTTATTAAAATTGCCCATTATTTTTCATTAGATTTTTTAGTATTATAAAAAACAGAAAAAAAAATTGAAACATACACACATTCATTCAGACGCAGATACCCGAAATAGTTATGATTAATCAATTTGTTAATCAATTGAGCCATTTCCAATGATGGAAAATCTAGTGAAATTATGAAAGTTATTAAAAGTGCCCATTATTTTTCATTAGATTTTTAGTATTATAAAAAACAGAAAAAACAAATTGAAACATAGTACATACACGCATTCATTCAGACGCAGATATCCGAAATAGTTATGATTAATCGATTTGTTAATCAATTGAGCCATTTCCAATGATGGAAAATCTAGTGAAATTATGAAAGTTATTAAAAGTGCCCATTATTTTTCATTAGATTTTTAGTATTATAAAAAACAGAAAAAACAAATTGAAACATAGTACATACACGCATTCATTCAGACGCAGATATCCGAAATAGTTATGATTAATCGATTTGTTAATCAATTGAGCCATTTCCAATGATGGAAAATCTAGTGAAATTATGAAAGTTATTAAAATTGCCCATTTTTTTTTCATTAGATTTTTTAGTCTTATAAAAAACAGAAAAAACAAATTGAAACATACACACATTCATTCAGACGCAGATACCCGAAATAGTTATGATTAATCGATTTGTTAATCAATTGAGCCATTTCCAATGATGGAAAATCTAGTGAAATTATGAAAGTTATTAAAAGTGCCCATTATTTTTCATTAGATTTTTAGTATTATAAAAAACAGAAAAAACAAATTGAAACATAGTACATACACGCATTCATTCAGACGCAGATATCCGAAATAGTTATGATTAATCGATTTGTTAATCAATTGAGCCATTTCCAATGATGGAAAATCTAGTGAAATTATGAAAGTTATTAAAAGTGCCCATTATTTTTCATTAGATTTTTAGTATTATAAAAAACAGAAAAAACAAATTGAAACATAGTACATACACGCATTCATTCAGACGCAGATATACGAAATAGTTATGATTAATCGATTTGTTAATCAATTGAGCCATTTCCAATGATGGAAAATCTAGTGAAATTATGAAAGTTATTAAAAGTGCCCATTATTTTTCATTAGATTTTTAGTATTATAAAAAACAGAAAAAACAAATTGAAACATAGTACATACACACATTCATTCAGACGCAGATACCCGAAATAGTTATGATTAATCAATTTGTTAATCAATTGAGCCATTTCCAATGATGGAAAATCTAGTGAAATTATGAAAGTTATTAAAAGTGCCCATTATTTTTCATTAGATTTTTTAGTATTATAAAAAACAGAAAAAACAAATTGAAACATAGTACACACGCATTCATTCAGACGCAGATATCCGAAATAGTTATGATTAATCGATTTGTTAATCAATTGAGCCATTTCCAATGATGGAAAATCTAGTGAAATTATGAAAGTTATTAAAAGTGCCCATTATTTTTCATTAGATTTTTTAGTATTATAAAAAACAGAAAAACAAATTGAAACATAGTACATACACGCATTCATTCAGACGCAGATATCCGAAATAGTTATGATTAATCGATTTGTTAATCAATTGAGCCATTTCCAATGATGGAAAATCTAGTGAAATTATGAAAGTTATTAAAAGTGCCCATTATTTTTCATTAGATTTTTAGTATTATAAAAACAGAAAAAACAAATTGAAACATAGTACATACACGCATTCATTCAGACGCAGATATCCGAAATAGTTATGATTAATCGATTTGTTAATCAATTGAGCCATTTCCAATGATGGAAAATCTAGTGAAATTATGAAAGTTATTAAAAGTGCCCATTATTTTTCATTAGATTTTTTAGTATTATAAAAAACAGAAAAACAAATTGAAACATAGTACATACACGCATTCATTCAGACGCAGATATCCGAAATAGTTATGATTAATCGATTTGTTAATCAATTGAGCCATTTCCAATGATGGAAAATCTAGTGAAATTATGAAAGTTATTAAAAGTGCCCATTATTTTTCATTAGATTTTTAGTATTATAAAAACAGAAAAAAACAAATTGAAACATAGTACATACACGCATTCATTCAGACGCAGATATCCGAAATAGTTATGATTAATCGATTTGTTAATCAATTGAGCCATTTCCAATGATGGAAAATCTAGTGAAATTATGAAAGTTATTAAAATTGCCCATTTTTTTCATTAGATTTTTAGTATTATAAAAAACAGAAAAAACAAATTGAAACATACACACATTCATTCAGACGCAGATACCCGAAATAGTTATGATTAATCAATTTGTTAATCAATTGAGCCATTTCCAATGATGGAAAATCTAGTGAAATTATGAAAGTTATTAAAAGTGCCCATTATTTTTCATTAGATTTTTAGTATTATAAAAACAGAAAAAACAAATTGAAACATAGTACATACACGCATTCATTCAGACGCAGATATCCGAAATAGTTATGATTAATCGATTTGTTAATCAATTGAGCCATTTTCAATGATGGAAAATCTAGTGAAATTATGAAAGTTATTAAAAGTGCCCATTATTTTTCATTAGATTTTTAGTATTATAAAAAACAGAAAAACAAATTGAAACATAGTACATACACGCATTCATTCAGACGCAGATATCCGAAATAGTTATGATTAATCGATTTGTTAATCAATTGAGCCATTTCCAATGATGGAAAATCTAGTGAAATTATGAAAGTTATTAAAATTGCCCATTTTTTTTCATTAGATTTTTTAGTCTTATAAAAAACAGAAAAAACAAATTGAAACATACACACATTCATTCAGACGCAGATACCCGAAATAGTTATGATTAATCGATTTGTTAATCAATTGAGCCATCTCCAATGATGAAAAATCTAGTGAAATTATGAAAGTTATTAAAAGTGCCAATTATTTTTCATTAGATTTTTTAGTATTATAAAAAAAAAAAAAAAAAACAAATTGAAACATAGTACATACACGCATTCATTCAGACGCAGATATCCGAAATAGTTATGATTAATCGATTTGTTAATCAATTGAGCCCTTTCCAATGATGGAAAATCTAGTGAAATTATGAAAGTTATTAAAGGTGCCCATTATTTTTCATTAGATTTTTTAGTATTATAAAAAACACAAAAAACAAATTGAAACATAGTACATACACGCATTCATTCAGACGCAGATATCCGAAATAGTTATGATTAATCGATTTGTTAATCAATCGAGCCATTTCCAATGATGGAAAATCTAGTGAAATTATGAAAGTTATTAAAAGTGCCCATTATTTTTCATTAGATTTTTAGTATTATAAAAAACAGAAAAAACAAATTGAAACATAGTACATACACGCATTCATTCAGACGCAGATATACGAAATAGTTATGATTAATCGATTTGTTAATCAATTGAGCCATTTCCAATGATGGAAAATCTAGTGAAATTATGAAAGTTATTAAAATTGCCCATTATTTTTCATTAGATTTTTTAGTATTATAAAAAACAGAAAAAAAAATTGAAACATACACACATTCATTCAGACGCAGATACCCGAAATAGTTATGATTAATCAATTTGTTAATCAATTGAGCCATTTCAATGATGGAAAATCTAGTGAAATTATGAAAGTTATTAAAAGTGCCCATTATTTTTCATTAGATTTTTAGTATTATAAAAAACAGAAAAAACAAATTGAAACATAGTACATACACGCATTCATTCAGACGCAGATATCCGAAATAGTTATGATTAATCGATTTGTTAATCAATTGAGCCATTTCCAATGATGGAAAATCTAGTGAAATTATGAAAGTTATTAAAATTGCCCATTTTTTTCATTAGATTTTTAGTATTATAAAAAACAGAAAAAACAAATTGAAACATAGTACATACACATTCATTCAGACGCAGATACCCGAAATAGTTATGATTAATCGATTTGTTAATCAATTGAGCCATTTCCAATGATGGAAAATCTAGTGAAATTATGAAAGTTATTAAAAGTGCCCATTATTTTTCATTAGATTTTTAGTATTATAAAAAACAGAAAAACAAATTGAAACATAGTACATACACGCATTCATTCAGACGCAGATATCCGAAATAGTTATGATTAATCGATTTGTTAATCAATTGAGCCATTTCAATGATGGAAAATCTAGTGAAATTATGAAAGTTATTAAAAGTGCCCATTATTTTTCATTAGATTTTTTAGTATTATAAAAAACAGAAAAAACAAATTGAAACATAGTACATACACGCATTCATTCAGACGCAGATATCCGAAATAGTTATGATTAATCGATTTGTTAATCAATTGAGCCATTTCCAATGATGGAAAATCTAGTGAAATTATGAAAGTTATTAAAAGTGCCCATTATTTTTCATTAGATTTTTAGTATTATAAAAAACAGAAAAAAACAAATTGAAACATAGTACATACACGCATTCATTCAGACGCAGATATCCGAAATAGTTATGATTAATCGATTTGTTAATCAATTGAGCCATTTCCAATGATGGAAAATCTAGTGAAATTATGAAAGTTATTAAAATTGCCCATTATTTTTCATTAGATTTTTAGTATTATAAAAAACAGAAAAAAAAATTGAAACATACACACATTCATTCAGACGCAGATATCCGAAATAGTTATGATTAATCGATTTGTTAATCAATTGAGCCATTTCCAATGATGGAAAATCTAGTGAAATTATGAAAGTTATTAAAAGTGCCCATTATTTTTCATTAGATTTTTAGTATTATAAAAAACAGAAAAAACAAATTGAAACATAGTACATACACGCATTCATTCAGACGCAGATATCCGAAATAGTTATGATTAATCGATTTGTTAATCAATTGAGCCATTTCCAATGATGGAAAATCTAGTGAAATTATGAAAGTTATTAAAAGTGCCCATTATTTTTCATTAGATTTTTAGTATTATAAAAAACAGAAAAAACAAATTGAAACATAGTACATACACGCATTCATTCAGACGCAGATATCCGAAATAGTTATGATTAATCGATTTGTTAATCAATTGAGCCATTTCCAATGATGGAAAATCTAGTGAAATTATGAAAGTTATTAAAATTGCCCATTATTTTTCATTAGATTTTTTAGTATTATAAAAAACAGAAAAAACAAATTGAAACATAGTACATACACACATTCATTCAGACGCAGATACCCGAAATAGTTACGATTAATCGATTTGTTAATCAATTGAGCCATTTCCAATGATGGAAAATCTAGTGAAATTATGAAAGTTATTAAAAGTGCCCATTATTTTTCATTAGATTTTTAGTATTATAAAAAACAGAAAAACAAATTGAAACATAGTACATACACGCATTCATTCAGACGCAGATATCCGAAATAGTTATGATTAATCGATTTGTTAATCAATTGAGCCATTTCCAATGATGGAAAATCTAGTGAAATTATGAAAGTTATTAAAAGTGCCCATTATTTTTCATTAGATTTTTAGTATTATAAAAACAGAAAAAACAAATTGAAACATAGTACATACACGCATTCATTCAGACGCA
Organism: Caerostris darwini; assembly: GCA_021605075.1. NCBI lineage: Eukaryota > Metazoa > Arthropoda > Arachnida > Araneae > Araneidae > Caerostris > Caerostris darwini. Next base: position 156,675 of record BPLQ01014864.1, read on the forward strand.
GATATACGAAATAGTTATGATTAATCGATTTGTTAATCAATTGAGCCATTTCCAATGATGGAAAATCTAGTGAAATTATGAAAGTTATTAAAATTGCCCATTATTTTTCATTAGATTTTTAGTATTATAAAAAACAGAAAAAACAAATTGAAACATACACACATTCATTCAGACGCAGATACCCGAAATAGTTATGATTAATCGATTTGTTAATCAATTGAGCCATTTCCAATGATGGAAAATCTAGTGAAATTATGAAAGTTATTAAAAGTGCCCATTATTTTTCATTAGATTTTTTAGTATTATAAAAAACAGAAAAAACAAATTGAAACATAGTACATACACGCATTCATTCAGACGCAGATATCCGAAATAGTTATGATTAATCGATTTGTTAATCAATTGAGCCATTTTCAATGATGGAAAATCTAGTGAAATTATGAAAGTTATTAAAAGTGCCCATTATTTTTCATTAGATTTTTAGTATTATAAAAAACAGAAAAAACAAATTGAAACATAGTACATACACGCATTCATTCAGACGCAGATATACGAAATAGTTATGATTAATCGATTTGTTAATCAATTGAGCCATTTCCAATGATGGAAAATCTAGTGAAATTATGAAAGTTATTAAAATTGCCCATTTTTTTTCATTAGATTTTTAGTCTTATAAAAACAGAAAAAACAAATTGAAACATACACACATTCATTCAGACGCAGATACCCGAAATAGTTATGATTAATCGATTTGTTAATCAATTGAGCCATTTCAATGATGGAAAATCTAGTGAAATTATGAAAGTTATTAAAAGTGCCAATTATTTTTCATTAGATTTTTTAGTATTATAAAAAACAGAAAAAACAAATTGAAACATAGTACATACACGCATTCATTCAGACGCAGATATCCGAAATAGTTATGATTAATCGATTTGTTAATCAATTGAGCCCTTTCCAATGATGGAAAATCTAGTGAAATTATGAAAGTTATTAAAAGTGCCCATTATTTTTCATTAGATTTTTAGTATTATAAAAAACAGAAAAAAACAAATTGAAACATAGTACATACACGCATTCATTCAGACGCAGATATCCGAAATAGTTATGATTAATCGATTTGTTAATCAATCGAGCCATTTCCAATGATGGAAAATCTAGTGAAATTATGAAAGTTATTAAAAGTGCCCATTATTTTTCACTAGATTTTTAGTATTATAAAAACAGAAAAACAAATTGAAACATAGTACATACACACATTCATTCAGACGCAGATACCCGAAATAGTTATGATTAATCGATTTGTTAATCAATTGAGCCATTTCAATGATGGAAAATCTAGTGAAATTATGAAAGTTATTAAAATTGCCCATTATTTTTCATTAGATTTTTAGTATTATAAAAAACAGAAAAAAAAATTGAAACAAGTACATACACGCATTCATTCAGACGCAGATACCCGAAATAGTTATGATTAATCGATTTGTTAATCAATTGAGCCATTTCCAATGATGGAAAATCTAGTGAAATTATGAAAGTTATTAAAAGTGCCCATTATTTTTCATTAGATTTTTAGTATTATAAAAAACAGAAAAAACAAATTGAAACATAGTACATACACGCATTCATTCAGACGCAGATATCCGAAATAGTTATGATTAATCGATTTGTTAATCAATCGAGCCATTTCCAATGATGGAAAATCTAGTGAAATTATGAAAGTTATTAAAAGTGCCCATTATTTTTCATTAGATTTTTAGTATTATAAAAAACAGAAAAAACAAATTGAAACATAGTACATACACGCATTCATTCAGACGCAGATATCCGAAATAGTTATGATTAATCGATTTGTTAATCAATTGAGCCATTTCCAATGATGGAAAATCTAGTGAAATTATGAAAGTTATTAAAATTGCCCATTTTTTTTCATTAGATTTTTTAGTATTATAAAAAACAGAAAAAACAAATTGAAACATACACACATTCATTCAGACGCAGATACCCGAAATAGTTATGATTAATCGATTTGTTAATCAATTGAGCCATTTCCAATGATGGAAAATCTAGTGAAATTATGAAAGTTATTAAAAGTGCCCATTATTTTTCATTAGATTTTTTAGTATTATAAAAAACAGAAAAACAAATTGAAACATAGTACATACACGCATTCATTCAGACGCAGATATCCGAAATAGTTATGATTAATCGATTTGTTAATCAATTGAGCCATTTCAATGATGGAAAATCTAGTGAAATTATGAAAGTTATTAAAAGTGCCCATTATTTTTCATTAGATTTTTTAGTATTATAAAAAACAGAAAAAACAAATTGAAACATAGTACATACACGCATTCATTCAGACGCAGATATCCGAAATAGTTATGATTAATCGATTTGTTAATCAATCGAGCCATTTCCAATGATGGAAAATCTAGTGAAATTATGAAAGTTATTAAAAGTGCCCATTATTTTTCATTAGATTTTTAGTATTATAAAAAACAGAAAAAACAAATTGAAACATAGTACATACACGCATTCATTCAGACGCAGATATCCGAAATAGTTATGATTAATCGATTTGTTAATCAATTGAGCCATTTCCAATGATGGAAAATCTAGTGAAATTATGAAAGTTATTAAAATTGCCCATTATTTTTCATTAGATTTTTAGTATTATAAAAAACAGAAAAAACAAATTGAAACATACACACATTCATTCAGACGCAGATACCCGAAATAGTTATGATTAATCGATTTGTTAATCAATTGAGCCATTTCCAATGATGGAAAAATCTAGTGAAATTATGAAAGTTATTAAAAGTGCCCATTATTTTTCATTAGATTTTTAGTATTATAAAAAACAGAAAAACAAATTGAAACATAGTACATACACGCATTCATTCAGACGCAGATATCCGAAATAGTTATGATTAATCGATTTGTTAATCAATTGAGCCATTTCCAATGATGGAAAATCTAGTGAAATTATGAAAGTTATTAAAAGTGCCCATTATTTTTCATTAGATTTTTAGTATTATAAAAAACAGAAAAACAAATTGAAACATAGTACATACACGCATTCATTCAGACGCAGATATCCGAAATAGTTATGATTAATCGATTTGTTAATCAAGAGCCATTTCCAATGATGGAAAATCTAGTGAAATTATGAAAGTTATTAAAAGTGCCCATTATTTTTCATTAGATTTTTTAGTATTATAAAAACAGAAAAAACAAATTGAAACATAGTACATACACGCATTCATTCAGACGCAGATATCCGAAATAGTTATGATTAATCGATTTGTTAATCAATCGAGCCATTTCCAATGATGGAAAATCTAGTGAAATTATGAAAGTTATTAAAAGTGCCCATTATTTTTCATTAGATTTTTAGTATTATAAAAAACAGAAAAAACAAATTGAAACATAGTACATACACGCATTCATTCAGACGCAGATATACGAAATAGTTATGATTAATCGATTTGTTAATCAATTGAGCCATTTCCAATGATGGAAAATCTAGTGAAATTATGAAAGTTATTAAAATTGCCCATTATTTTTCATTAGATTTTTTAGTATTATAAAAAACAGAAAAAAAAATTGAAACATACACACATTCATTCAGACGCAGATACCCGAAATAGTTATGATTAATCAATTTGTTAATCAATTGAGCCATTTCCAATGATGGAAAATCTAGTGAAATTATGAAAGTTATTAAAAGTGCCCATTATTTTTCATTAGATTTTTAGTATTATAAAAAACAGAAAAAACAAATTGAAACATAGTACATACACGCATTCATTCAGACGCAGATATCCGAAATAGTTATGATTAATCGATTTGTTAATCAATTGAGCCATTTCAATGATGGAAAATCTAGTGAAATTATGAAAGTTATTAAAAGTGCCCATTATTTTTCATTAGATTTTTAGTATTATAAAAACAGAAAAAACAAATTGAAACATAGTACATACACGCATTCATTCAGACGCAGATATCCGAAATAGTTATGATTAATCGATTTGTTAATCAATTGAGCCATTTCCAATGATGGAAAATCTAGTGAAATTATGAAAGTTATTAAAATTGCCCATTTTTTTCATTAGATTTTTAGTCTTATAAAAAACAGAAAAACAAATTGAAACATACACACATTCATTCAGACGCAGATACCCGAAATAGTTATGATTAATCGATTTGTTAATCAATTGAGCCATTTCCAATGATGGAAAATCTAGTGAAATTATGAAAGTTATTAAAAGTGCCAATTATTTTTCATTAGATTTTAGTATTATAAAAAACAGAAAAAAACAAATTGAAACATAGTACATACACGCATTCATTCAGACGCAGATATCCGAAATAGTTATGATTAATCGATTTGTTAATCAATTGAGCCATTTCCAATGATGGAAAATCTAGTGAAATTATGAAAGTTATTAAAAGTGCCCATTATTTTCATTAGATTTTTAGTATTATAAAAAACAGAAAAAAAACAAATTGAAACATAGTACATACACGCATTCATTCAGACGCAGATACCCGAAATAGTTATGATTAATCGATTTTGTTAATCAATTGAGCCATTTCCAATGATGGAAAATCTAGTGAAATTATGAAAGTTATTAAAAGTGCCCATTATTTTTCATTAGATTTTTAGTATTATAAAAAACAGAAAAAACAAATTGAAACATAGTACATACACGCATTCATTCAGACGCAGATATACGAAATAGTTATGATTAATCGATTTGTTAATCAATTGAGCCATTTCCAATGATGGAAAATCTATGAAAAGTTATTAAAATTGCCCATTATTTTTCATTAGATTTTTTAGTATTATAAAAACAGGAAAAAAAAATTAAAACATACACACATTCATTCAGACGCAGATACCCGAAATAGTTATGATTAATCAATTTGTTAATCAATTGAGCCATTTTCAATGATGGAAAATCTAGTGAAATTATGAAAGTTATTGAAATGCCCATTATTTTTCATTAGATTTTTAGTATTGTAAAAAAAAAAAAAACAAATTGAAACATAGTACATACACGCATTCATTCAGAAGCAGATATCCGAAGTAGTTATGATTAATCGATTTGTTAATCAATCGAGCCATTTCCAATGATGGAAAATCTAGTGAAATTATGAAAGTTAAAATAAAATTTTAACTCTTTACATATGAGATTTTTGGTAATATAAAAAAGCAGAAAAAACAAGAATTGAAACATACAC
>BPLQ01014865.1:0-31846 GCA_021605075.1 Caerostris darwini
TCGAGGAAATTTAATCAGAAGATAAAAAGTATCCAGCTAAATTCCTCAAATAAAATAATTGCATTAATTTACCGCCATTCATCTTTAAAATATAATTAAACCATTCATCAACCGCACTTGTTATCAGTTGCATTATATGAAATTTAATTGATTAAAAGGCGTGCAAGTCAAGTAGATAAATGTGTAGTCTGTTTACTGAAATTGAAATAATGTGAGTAGGTTTACATGCTTAATATTTATGGATTTAATGTGCATTTTTGTGTTATGAGAAGTTAGGGAATTCATATATATAAATTATAATAATCTTGCTGAATTAAGTAAGAAATAAATAAAAACATTTAAACCAACACTGCATTTTGGAGGAGATGAAAACCAGCTTTTTTTCCCTAAAGGGAAAAATATTTGCAATATTTTTTTCTCTAATTTTTACCTAAAATGTTGACTTTGTATATCTTTGGTGACTTTAAGCGCAATAATAATTTAATTTTTTTTTAATATTTTTGAATTTACCTTTTTTTATTCTAATTTATAATTTTTGTATATTGTTATTTTAAAACTATTAAATTAATCATGATGAAATAATGTGTGTTTAGACTTCTATTTAATCTTTTCTTCTGTAAGAATGAATTTTAACTGGTCTGTATAAAATATTCACCTTAAAATCGAAAATCAAACCCATTTTTCTCTCTCATGTTAGTATTTGCGTAAATATTATGCAATTCTAATAATTTCTGTTAGAGAAACACTAGTCAGAAAAAAAAAATTTCTCTAATCTGTGGATTTTTTTTTCTACAGTATTTTTCATTTCAAAATCCTTTTTCTTTGTCACATGAGTAGTTTTCGTAATTTTATAGAGTTATATATTTGAAAAGGAGTATATGCGCGTTTTGTCTCGTTCAAATTTTCTCCAAAAGAATCAATTTCAATAATTTTTTTTTATTTGTAACCTTACGAAAATTCCTTCTCGAATTTCGATTTCACTAATTTTACTAGTTTTCGAATCTTCCTAGTTAAGGAACTTCTCACAAGTGAAGAAATATTTTATCTTCCTGACTATGGCTTACACATCCTAATTTCATATGAGAGGTAGATGCTTTTGAAATCTGTTCAAAGTGAATTCATAAAAAAAATTTCACTAAGATTTATATTACAATAGTTTCATTTTGAAATATCTTTTCTTTTCCTTTCTGTTTCGTTCAAATAATAAAATAGTAAATAAATAATAAATCCAGTGATTTCAAATCTGATGTATACAATAATTATTAGATATTTAACATTTCTAATAATTTTATTGCTTAATAAATTATAAAAAATTAAAAAAATTAAAAAAAATTATTTTGTTATATTATTTGTACTAATTTTATTGTTGAATAACTTTTATAAGAAATTCAGCAAAGAAAACAGTTGATTTTATAATTAATTTTGTACTAATTTTATTGCTTAATAAATTATAAGAAATTCAAAAATTAAAAAGACGATTTCGTTTTAACATTTGTACTAATTTTATTGCTTAATGAATTATAAAAAATTTATAAATGGAAACAGTTGATTTTGATATAATATTTGTATTTGTTTGTTAAAGTTTAACGTTTGGTAATAAATTGTAAAATGCGTTTTTTTCTAATGACATTTCAGTAGCTTTCTTTTTATTTGTTTGTTTATTAATTTATTTATTTTAGCAATTTGTCATCAAAATTGCTTTTATTTTATTAAATGGACTTGATTCAAATTCTTAAATATTTTTTTTCTTATTTTGTAATTTTTATATTTTGAATTCTTTTTTCTTTCTTTCTTTTCTTTTCATTGTTATACGAGCTTAATTATCATCATATAATCTATGTCCTTTGCCATTCAAATGATTTAACATACCACAGAACTATTTCTCAATTTCAGCTGGTCAGCCGAATTTATAAAAAACATAAAAATACATAATACAGTAAAAATACGTAAACATCAACATCAACACGTATTCAATGCATTCCAAACAGGATGCTAACGTTAAAATGAATTTTCTATTTTAAATATTGTAAAGCATTTTCTGACGAACACCATAAAACCCATTTTCCCAAATGCAGCCATTCAAACGTCCTTCACTATCTACAAACAATTTTTCATCCATCTTTTATGGTACACTTAATCGATAAACAAGTTGAAGTCACAACGGGAAATAACCATTCATCACGAGATATCCTAACTATCTCTTTTTACCATTTGTCAATGCGATTGTAGCAACGGGTATCGGGTCGTCTGCTCGATTCTCCTGTAACCGTATCCGTGTCTTCTAAACGATCTTCTCCTGTAGGGCTTTATTTCCCTTTCCGTTCTTTGTGTACTGGATATCACATGACTCTCCGAGAAACGCTGTCACGACATTGTTCCTCAAATTGACAAGGAATCCATACATTATGCCTCACTCTGTATCAAGATGGCCCAAGGCTGGCCATTAACTTCACTTTCCTCGGGTTGTCTTTGAAGGAGAGTTATTAGTAACTGGAGAGATGCTTTGATGCATTTCGGACACATAAAATGAAATTGAATAACTTTCAGAAAGGATGAGTTAAAGGCATCCTATATAAAAGAAAAGAACACATTAAGATTTAATATTTAATTTGAAAAAATGGCTAGATATATTGTTATTTTCGATCGTCACCTATTTTAACCCGTCATTCGTCACTAAAACTGCACATATCTAACACATTTAGCGTTACCAAGCGTCCATTAATTGAAATGGGCTGCACTGCAATTACATTTCGACATTACAGTTTGGAAAGAACATCCTATAGAATGGCAAATGAGAGATTCGCCTTCTTCTCTCGTCCATCTTGAGCAATGGATAGACTCTCGGACCTTTGGTTTTATCATGCCCATTCCAGGTTTGACACGACGTTTTCGGCTTGTCCAGTTTTCAATGAGATTCCGTATTTCTGAAATCCAATCTGACCCTGATAGAATCTTCGGGCTCCATTTTAAACAGACAACTTATTAATTTGTGACTAATGCTCAGTGTCCGGCAACGCGGAGTGGACACCCCATGGTTATTTTACTCATGGTGTTAGGGAAAGGGTGTAGGCAGCTTCTGTTATTGGTGAAACACCCGTGTGTAGAAATGTGACTTGGTTCCGATTCGCTGACGAAGGAGGGCAGTGCCTTCTGGAAAGACTTTTTAGGGAAAACTACCCCACATTTCCATATAATATGGGAGAAAATCCGAAAAACTCCCAAAAGGTAGTCCGACTAACGAGGCAAGATGCTTAGCACCATAAACCCCTCGAATCTCGTCGCTTTTGAAACAACTTCTACAACAATGCTACCAGAGGATTGAACCTCAACTCTATTGCACTAATGCTTTACCACTGAGCCACGAGACGGACCTACTTACTAATTTAGAAAGCTGAAGATCATTCGTTAAGTATTATTAATTACTACACATCATAGGTAAACATTTATAATTGCTATATGTAAAATGCTTATAATATTAACTTTATCTAGGACAACAGTAAAAAAAGTCCTGGCAGAATACATGACAAATGAAAAGATTGCATATTTTTTGGAAATACATATATTCATTAGCGAGGGCCTGGCAATCTAGCGTAGGACCTGGCGTAACGTAATGTGTTATTGTTACAAAAATTGAAAACATATTTCTGTAAAATACTGAAAGTATTATATTTTTGTAAAATATATAACATTGATATTTTTTTTCAGTCACAAATTAATAATATTCATTACATTTTATACATTTATCTTAAATTTCAGACATTGCAATCTTTAATATTCAAATAGATTAAGATTAACTTTTTAAAATGTAAATAAAAACATAAAACCTTACTTTCAAAATCTCCCTGCATCGGATATTTAATATGTTTCTATGATTTAAATAGCCTATCACTGAAGTAATCTAGACAAACCAACGAACATTTTCTATGAATACATAATGTCGTAAAAGTATGGAATAAATTTTTATAAGCTTGAAAACATTTAAGTAAAAGTTCAAAGAGATTTTGCTCTACATAAATGAAGTAAATAAAAAAAAATTCCGAAACATTTTCCTCTTGAAATATGTTTATGAAGATAAATGTTACTTTCTTAAAACTTAATACTAAATTACTTTTTAAACAAATTCCTTTTATAATATTTATACCAATTAAAAGCATATTCAAAAGAAAAAATAACGAGATAATATTGTCTCGCGTTAATAATAGCAATTTTGTTAAACAAAGGTGGGTTTTTTTATATTTTTATTCATTGTCATAACCCTTATTTTCTGTCTCACTGTATTTTGTTCAGTTAGAGTTTCCTTGCTTATGTAAGATAGCTTTACACTATGCTAGTAATCTGTATTATAAAAGTAAAGTAAAAACTAAGTAAATTCAAAAAGATTTTTGCAAAATCTGTTGTGTTGATGTTTGCAAAATAGTGTACATATTGATTGCATTTCATAAAAATAATTCTGGATTGATTTATATATTAAATTGCATATGTCTTACTTATGGTCTAATGATAGCATTATAGTTAACGGGCAGGATAACGAGGTTTCAATTGATCATTGATCATCTACAATCATTGATTTTGAAATGAGTAGACCCTGCGCCGATTGTCATAGTGTCCTACATCAATGGTCAAACCACATTGTTGAACTTTTCAAATATCACACGTAAATATGGCATTTATATATGTGAGTCTTCCCGAAAAATGTTACATTTTGTTTGGGAAGTGTTATAACAGGTCTTTCAATGCATCCTGTATAACGCAGAAATTGCTAAAAACATTTTACCTTATGAGAATTAAATCATATGTGTTCCTTATGTAAGAAAAGGAACTTGATAAGAATTGTAGAAGCTTCTTATTCAATTGACATAAGATAAGATTTTTTTAGGATACAAATGACATATATTTTAATGTTATGATGTATATACGTTAAATGGAGTGCAACGTAGATCTACCTTCTCGTGGTACACTCCGGACAACTTCAAATACGGCCAAATGATCTACAAACACGGCTTTCAATTAAAAAGACTCTTAAGTGCTCCTTCTTTTAGTATACTACAGCTAAAAACGGTCACAAGTCTGGTACAATCATATTTATGTTCTCCCTCAATGTCTGACCAAAAAATTGGTGGCATTGCTACCGAAAGTAGCTGTCCGTGGCATACACAAGGGGAACTCCATGTACCATATAAAAAAGCCAATACTAAATGGCATTTGACATCAACGAATAGATATACTTGAATCCTCAATATAGACATTATTAGTCGAATCCATTTTGTGTTGAAAAAAAATTTAAATTGTAAAAATTCTAACATTAATTCCAAATCATAAAAAAAGTATCGCACGAATAAAATTGAACTTTAAGTATAAAACTTTCTGGATACTTTACACTTTTATAAGATAACCTGTAGATCAAATACCACTTTCTTTTCAAAATAACTCTTTTTTTGTAAAGTTCCAGTGCAATACTTAACGAAAAGTTTCTTTATCTTCCAAGATTACCCCGAACCGACGAGTTTCCTCGTGTCTTTCTTTCCATTTCTTGAAATTTTCAATCGCCTCTTGTTTCTTCTATTCCTCTTTGTGCTGACAAAAAAAAGGGAACTAAAAAAAACTTTTCTGTACGTCTGCGAACATGAAATATTTTCAGTACTCGGAGTAGTTACAGAAGGAAAAAACTTTCTTTATCCTTAAGAAGAAACTGAAAAGAGGGCTTTGTACTTAGCCTTATTTTTAAAAATCTTTATGGGGAATCGCCGTAACAAAGTTGCGATAACAACCACGGAAGCACTGACCAGTAGTCGTAGAAGACCGCACCGCAAAAAGCGAGCGGCACTTCTTAATGGACTTGGAAAAGAAAAAAGAGGCACGTGAAGCTATATTTCATCCTCCTAGAAATATGTAAGTCCTAAAAGAAGGAGGCAAATCATAAATCAAGAGAAATGAAGTGCCCGAGGAACGCTCGGCGCCATTTTTATTTGCTTTTGCTTCCTTTTTTTTTTACCCTTTTCACTTTCTTTCGGTTCTTTTTTATTGTGAGAGGGGTTTTTTTTTCTTTGGGCACTGAAACTGGCACGATGGATATTGATCTCGTTAGTTGAATGTGAGAAAGTGGATTCTGGATTCGGAATCTCTCTGGATTTGGAATTTGTGTCCATTGTAAAAAAATTCGTAATTTATTTTTGGATTGGGTTTTGTTTCTCTTTGTTGGGTTAAGTTCTTTTTCTTTTTATTTTACTATTTTGATGCATTTTTAATATGGATTAAATTCGATTTTCCTTTTTTCAAATTAAGACACAGTAGTATTAAATGTTCTAGACTAGATTATGCTAGACTAAGATCTAAAATACTCTGTTATGTTAGTGTTATGAACAAACCTAACAATATGTTATTCTAATATGTCAATAACACTTCCATTCTCACATATAATAAATTTTAAATTATATCAAACATTTTTCTTCACTTTACATTAAATAAGCTTATTTTCACGTAATTAATTGTACTTTTGGTTACAAAATATTACTATAAATTAAATTGTTTGTGAGTGAGCGAGTGAGAGAGAGAGAGAGAGAGAAATATACTGGACAAAGAAGCAAATCTCAGAGTAGATCCTTAGATTTATAAAGATATGAAGGTATAAGAGTCTTTAATCCTTGTCTATAAGAACGAATCATTAAAATTATATTGAACTTTACCAATAAAGATTTTCTCGAATAATTTTAATAAGTATCTATCAAACATAAAGAATTTCTAGAATAATTTTAATATATATCTAGCAAATATAAAGATTTTCTAATATGAGAGAGAGAATGGGAGAGCGCTTTGTCACAATCGCTTTCGAGTCCTCTCGTTGAAATGCAAATTAAAATCCATTTAATTATGGTTACAAGTGGCGTTGGAAAATGATTAACGAATCAAAATCACATAACTAAAAGCTTCAGTTACAAACTCAGAAAAAAACATTTAAAACTCATTCAATGGTTAAAGCAATATTTAGAAGAATTATGGAATTATGAGTCAGCAGTAATTCATAACAACAAATGACGTTTCTTATTTTTAAGTACGGATTTTATTTTCATTTCTTGGCAATTTTTTTCCTCAATATGAGGGCTATTATTATGGGCAATCTTTGTAAAATATTTTATGCTACATGTTATTCTAAACTTTACTTCATTTAAAATATTATTGCATTGATGGCTTTGCTTTTCGAGTATTAATGTACTGTAAGAGTAAATTGTCACTTTTGCATCATCTTTGTCAAATAAAAATAATTTTAATTTTTGTGAGAATGTAATTAATTAATGTTTAATGTTAACTTTGCTGCTCTTCATTCTACAGCATGACAATTTTGAATGAAATTTCACTACGAACAGTCGCTTTCGCTTTCCGTTTTCTTTTTCTAAGCTTTCATAATACTTCTGAATTTCAAAAATATTGTCCGATAACCCATTTTTTGAGCTTTTACAATACTCATAATTAACTTTTTTTGACTTCTAGCTATAATCTTTCATAAGTTAACTGGAATTTCAGAATGTCAAAAATAAAAAAAAAAAATTTTGGACAACAAATTTGCAAAGCAATCGTACCATTAAATTGATAAAAAAGTAAGTTCAACTTTGACATTTTCGAAAAATAAAAAAGGTTTCTTCATAAATAAATAAATAAGTTCAATGAAGAAAATAAAAAGGTTAAATAGAACTCCGGATTTGAAAACAAATACCTTTATATTTTTTCCCAATACACAAAATTAAGAATTTTTTCATGGGCGTCATTTTACAATGCCCTTGAGAGATGATTTAATTGGCTACTTTTCATCCACTGATATGTTTACCAAATAAATCATTGAGAAAAAAATCAGAATAATTAATTCCCTCAATGGATTTGCTGGGATGAAATGAGGAATCTTATCACAATGAAACGAAGGACGAAATGGGGTTGACAGCCATTTCTTTTCACAGAAATCCAACATTTTTATTTTTCTGTGCCTAATTAAAGGTTAAGACAAAGTTATTGTGTCTCACAGATAATGGCCAAACGACATTTTCAAGTTAAAATCAATTATGAATAATGACATAGTTATAAAAAAATTTAAACGTTCATCAAAAAAAGATGAAATATTCTCATAAGATTAAAAATAAATCTTTTTCTTACATTTTTTTGTCTGAATATTATATTATTAAAATATCTAATAATTATTAATTATATCCCATTTTAATAATGATTTATTAAAATGGGATATAATTAATAATTATATCCCATTTTAGAACTCCCCCCCCCCAATATATGTCTAGCACTCGATGCCACAGGTTTGGGTTTGAGTCCCGACGGTGACATGTATGTTTGTAGGGGTTTGGAATACACTTTAAACCATAACTGTAGTCCCAGACTAGTATGACTGAAGAGCGTTGGCTTGACAATACTACCCTGTAAAAAGAAAATATCTTCTGTCTCGAAATCTGCCTCTTGTATACTTCAAAAATTGCGATTTGCAATGCTTATAAATCAAACAGAGCAATCTATATACAAAGAATCCACGAACTTAGAAGAAAGCTTAGGAATCGTTGTATTCATTGACTTCTTATTAAATTCAGTATTAATTAAACATCATACAATCTTTCTCATGTGAATACAAGCAAAAAATATTTTTGCTACAGATTTCCTTTTATTCGTCGCGTATTGTAATTCTTGGTCTTTACATATGTAAAAGACAAATTGAAATACCATTGCTTCTAAGCCAAAAGTTCGTGAACTTGGAAGAAAGAAAATCATTCACTGACTTCTCATTAAATCTAATACTAATTAGCGTTATCTAATCCTTTTCATCACTTTCCTTCTATTTTCGCATGAATGTAGGCAGTAAATTACACTGAAGTGAAAAAAGTCATGGGATAGCAATATGCAAATTTTCAGATGGCAGTAGCATCGCGTAGAACAGGTATAAATGCGCAGTGCTTTCGCAGAGCTTTCATTTCTGTTCAAGTTATTCATGTGAAGAGGTTTTGACGTGATGATGACCGCACGACGGGAATTAACAGACTTTGAACGCGGAATGTTAGTTGGAGCTAGACGCATGGGTCATGCCATTTCGGAAATCGTTAGGGAATTCAACATTCCCAGATCAACTGTGTCAAGAATGTGCCGAGAGTATAAAATTTCAAGCATAACATCCCACCATGGACAGCGCAGTGGTCGACCGCCTGCACTTAACGACCGAGACCGGCGACGTCTGCAAAGAGTCGTAAATTCTAACAGACAAGCAACACTGCGTCAAATAACCGCAGAAATCAATGTGGGACGTACAAGGGACTTGTCTGTTAGAACTGTGCGGAGAAATTTGGCTTTCTTGGGCTATTCCAGCAGAAGACCGACTCGAGTGCCTTTACTGACAGAACGACATCGCTTGCAACGACTCTCGTGGACACGTGAGCATATCGGTTGGTCCCTAGATGAATGGAAAACCATGGCCTGGTCCGATGAGTCACGATTTCAGTAGGTAAGAGCTGATGGTAGGGTTCGAGTGTGGCGCAGACCCCACGAAGCCATGGACCCAAACTGTCAGCAAGGCACTGTTCAAGCTGGTGGTGGCTCCGTAATGGTGTGGGCTGTTTTTTCATGGCATGGACTTGGTCCTCTGGTGCGACTGGACCGAACATTGACTGGAAATGCTTATGTTCAGCCACTTGGAGATCACTTGCAACCATTCATGGACTTCATGTACCCAAACAACGATGGGATTTTTATGGATGACAATGCGCCATGTCACCGGGCCACAACTGTTCGCGATTGGTTTGAAGAACATTCTGGACAATTCCAACGAATGATCTGGCCACCTAGATCGCCCGACATGAATCCCATCGAGCATTTATGGGACATCATCGAGAGGTCTGTTCGTGCTCAAAATCCTGCACCGTCAACGCTTTCACAATTATGGACGTCTATCGAGACAGCATGGCTCAATATTCCTGCAGAAGACTTCCAACGACTTGTTGAGTCCATGCCACGGTCGAGTTGCTGCACTTCGCCGGGCGAAAGGAGGGCCGACACGATATTAAGAGGTATCCCATGACTTTTGTCACTTCAGTGTATGGCCGTTTTATGTTTTCTTTTATTCTTCCTAAATTGGAATTTCTGCTTTTACAAATGGAAAAAAACGAAAGCACCAAGGATCTGCAGTCTTGGAAGAATAGAAATTCAATGTTCTCACTGACTTTTAATTAAATCTAGTATTAATTAGCGTTAACTAATCCTTTTCATATGAACATAGGCAAAAATTGATAGCAGTTTTTTTCTTTTTAAATTGAAAATTTCTGTGATAACAAATCCTCCATTAATCCTTTAATTACATATCATCTATTAATATTAATGTAGACAATAAATTATTACAATTTTAGATTTTCTTAATTCGTATAAATCATTAACTTCAAAATTTACGACGGAAAACATGAAATCGAAATCGTTTAACTACATATTGCTGTATGCAGTTATTGCGTTGTATTTTCAATACAAATTTATTGTATTTTTAAGTATCCTATTACTGTTTAATGTCCTTGTGAGATAATGTGTGCTGCATTAACATGCTCAAGTTATTAGCAATAAAATTCTTTGCTTTCTACTTCATATAAAGTATTTTCTTATTATTTAATGGACCAAAAAAATTTTTATTGTTGATCATCAGTGGTCCTCATTTTTCACTTATGTATGCAATGAATCACCAACGGGAAAAGAAGAGTATTGTCTTCCGGAAGAGGTAACCGCATTTAAGTGTAGGATGGTGAAAATCCGAAAAATTCCCACCCTTTTTCTCTTTAGAGAGAGGTTGGAATCATATAAATATAATATAAGTATCATATGGGAATCATAGAGGAATAATATAAGTATATATATAATAAAATAATGTATATAATAAAGAACTACTTTTATTTAAATCGTTCGGTGTAATCTTGTAAATTCTCTTTCAGTCTCTCTTTACTAAGAAGAGAGAAACATGAATCTTTAATGAGTTAAGGTAGACTGAGATTCTAATTTGAATATTTCCAATTAGAAATCTTTGAATCTTACCAGGAAATCTAAATTTTTTTATTTGCTTTGATAAAGTTCTAATGATTCCGAAAACAGCTTTTGATCAGTTTTTTTTTTTTTTTTTAAATGTTTTTTCTTCTTCTTCTTCTTTCAGTTTAAAATAAATTTTCATAATAATGACGATCCATTTAACACGCTTTTGAGTTGGAATTTCATACCTTATCTCTATCCATGCTTATCATTTTTATTTTACATTGTATGTATTGTTTGAGAATGCTGTTTGAGTTTTGCAGAAATTTGAATGTGTAGGTGAATATAAATTCAAATCTCTTCCTTGAAAAAGATACTTTTGAAATCGGCAGGAACTATTAATTATTTTACATCTCCGTAAAGTAAGCAAAAGATTAAATTTTTCGATTAAAATTACTAGTTTCACTGAAATATTTATAAGTATTTTTAAAAATTTCTAATTTTACAATATAATTATATAAATTATTAATTAATATATATACAGTATAATCATATAAATTATTACAGTATATAAAGAATCACAAAAAAGTAAAGGAACACGTTCAATGCTCCTTAAATCAATTAAATGTTCATTAATTCAATAAATTCATAAATTCTATTCTTTCATAATTCATAATTTCTATTCTTTCATTGAAATTTAAAAATTTTGTTTATTTTATTCCCCTAGTTTAATAAAAATATCTCTTAAGTATTAGAAAACTATTTTATTCAATTTTGTTACATATTGGAACTATTATCAGTATCGTTATAGTGTTATCAGTATCGTTATAACACTGGACAAAGAAGCAATGGTCGGCAACAAATATTTTTTTTAATGTGCGTCTCTTTGTATCAACAAATATTAGTCAAATAAACTTTTCAGCAATGCATATTAAATTATTATTTTTTTAATCAATAAATCATGAAATTCATACATTACTATAATATTACAAAGTGTTTTTAAAATAAAATATTTATTAACTTGTATAGGTGTGATAATAATTGATCAAAACTACTATAAATGTTAAATATTGAATGCTTTTATGGAATTAGAAATTCTTACCAAATATTTCTAAGAATTTTGAGACATATAATTCACAAAATGAATTTCATTTTCTAAAATTTCCTTTACAATTCCTTCATTTTTTTAACAATTATAATAAAAATTCGATTTCATGCAAATTAAAAATCTGTTATTATAATATATGAATTTTTTTATTATAAAGTTTGGATAGTCTTTACATTACCGTTTCTTTAATATTAGCAACTTTTAATATAGCATTAATATTAAATGAAAAAATAAATTCAATATTCGTATTGAAATTTGCTAAACACTTGTACATTCAATACTTGTTTTGAATTATTCATTTAAATATCAGCATCTGTTTAGCTACAAGATTATTTTTAAATATAAGGTATTATTTAAAATACCTTAAAAATATTTCTGCTTTCGCATGTATTATTAAATACTGAAGATAAATAAATTATAAAAAATAAAATTTATTCCTATTTCATAAAGTGCACACATTTTTCAAAAATATAACCACAATTTAAATTAACTCTCCTTTTGAAATATTGCAGAGTCGAATATTTCTAAATCTTCTGTGCAAAATTCTTTCAACAATGATTTTCTGAACAACTATTTTTATTTAAATCGTTCGGCCTAATCTTGTAAATTCTCTTTCGTCTGTTTAATAAGACGAGGGAAACATGAATCTTTAATGAGTTAAGGTATGCCGAGATTCTAATTTGAATATTTCCAATTAGAAACCTTTGGAATTTTACTAGGAAATCCAAACTTTTTTATTTGCTTTGATAAAGTTCTAATGAATCCGAAAGCAGCTTTTCATCGGTGTTTTTTTTTTCAGTTTTAAAATAAATTTTCATAATAATGGCGATCCATTTAACACGCTTTGAGTTGTAATTTCATATCCTATCTATATCCATGCTTATAATTTTTAATTTGCATGGTATGTATTGTTTGAGAACATGCATTGCAATTTTCGGAATTCTTAATGTGTAAGTTAATATAAATTCAAATCTTCTCCTAGAAAAAACGATACTTTGAAAATTAGATGGAACTATTAATATTTTAATATTAAGTTAAGTAAACAAGCGATTAAATATTTCAATAAAAATTACTAGTTTCAATGAAAAATTTAATCGATTTTTTAAAAATATTTCTAGTTTTACTATATTTTATAAAAACTTGCTCGCTTGCTTTTATAAAATCGAGATTCTCAAAGTTTCCGCATTAGACGTCAAAGTATCATAATGTAGTATAATAAAGTATTTTAATTGTCTTATGTTTAGCTAAGGTATTGTTTGGTTACATATAATTAATCTTTTCTTCAAAAGATTGACAATTTTATTATCATTTGTGTCGTGTCAGCTGTTTGAACGTGTGGTTTTGGAATATGTTTAAACACTTTTCTTTCTCTTCTGCACATCTCACCCTCGTATATTTCTTTTATATTTAAATTACATGCATTTATTTATCGATGTATAGCACTGACAGCCCATCGGTGGGGAATGAAGAGAGAACAGTGTCTTCCGGCAGAACTTTTACAGATAACTGACCTGCATTTATGTGTCATATGGGAGGAAGAACCCCGGAAACTACCACCAGACCACTCCCTCCAAAATCGATGCGGGAAGAATTGTCACAATCGCCATCGAATCTCCTCCTTTCTGAAAGACGGCCTGATAGCCAATATGTTCGCACTCTGGCCTTTGGTACCACAGGCTTCAGGTTCGAATTCTTGCGGCGGCATGGAGTTTTGTTAGTGGTTCGGAATCCCCGTTAAACTGTAGGTCCTGGTCTAATTAGCTTAAAGTGTGCATAAAATGATCGTAGAATATCAAACCAAATCAAACCTTTCTGAAAGTAATGACTACAACCATGTCTCCAGCATTCGAAACTTATCCCTCCTGCTTGCTACGTTGTTGCTTGGCCATTGAATACTTAGATGCTGTAATAAAATACAATTGTAAACCAGAATTTAAAAAAAAATACCCAAGGAAACATTTTCCCCAATTCATTGGTTGAAAACTATAGGTAATGCTGATTTCACTATACTATACATTCTGGTATTTAGTTACGAATAATCTATAGTACAAAGAGAAAATATGCTATGAGATTTTTCAAGTGGGAGATTGTTGAAATAAACTTTATTGCTATAATAACTTTAGGTTCTAAGTTTGTATTGTCTTCGAATGTTACTCTATATTTCTAAAATTTTTGTAAATTGAACTTATTTTACAGAAAATAAAAATAAACTTTATGAAGTATTTTAATAAAGTCTAACATGAGATTTATGAGTTCAAGAAACATTAAATTTTTTCAGATTTCATACTGTCTAGACTTAAGTATATTAACAATTTGATTTAATACCAAACTATGAGTTATCAAGCAAATTTTTTTTATTTTGTTTTAAATGTGATATTACAGCATATATATGACAAATAGATTTAAAACTGCATTAATCTACTGAAACTATACTTCAGATGTACACAAAAAAACTAATTTATATGGAAAACTTTGACGAGGTATATTTTTGCTGTGAATAACACTCTAAAGAAACAATACGAAAATAGATTTCGGAGATCGACATGACTTTCTTGTTCAGGAGATTGACATGAGCAATAGAACAACCGAAATGTTGTTCAGGTCACTGAATAGATTAAAAATGTACCTTAAAACATGACCTTTACACCTATTGAATAAGAGACATTTCAAATGAGAAAAGTTTTGAAAATGCAGTCTAGCGAATGTTTATTGTGAAATTCCCTCCACTTTCAGCGTAGTTGAGGAGACGGATTACTTATGATCCGTTGATTTTAATGAAACAACAAAGAGCAAGATATATCTGTTTAATTAAACTCAGTGCGTTTGTAGAACGGAATTTCCTCTCTCTGGTTGTTTCATAAGCGCACTTGAACATCGACTGGAGTTGTTTAAAAATTAAAATTCAGTGCCGTTTCCACTGTTGGAATTCAATATCGCGGTTGATTCTTGTCAGGCTTGTAAGTGTACTCATTGAATGAGGGATGGGCGAAATCTTTATTGATTTTGGCAAACTTGAGGTGGCCTTTCATACATTGCATTTCTGAATCGTTTATTCAAATATTTTATCATCGCAATTGTAGGAAATGATTAAAGTTGTTGGATTATTAATCTCTAGATTGAGGTCGTATGTTTTAAATCTCAGAAGATTTTTATTTGTACGTTAATTCAAACCAATAGCATTTTTCATCAGATCCTTTTAACGTAAAATGAACGCTTTTCACGATGAGAGCACATTTAAACTTAGAATAACAAAGAAAAAATATATAATTTACAGATAAATATTCTGAATACTTCTAAAAGTCTTCTTGGAAGGCAATGTCCTCTCCTCTCCGTACTGTTCATAGCTTACATGTTCACCGACAAAACAAACAACAAAAATTTCTAAATTTGATATATATTTTTTTTTTAATTTTGTAGTCAATATAAAGAAATTTAAAAGAGAGTTATTATTTCATCATTTATTCAAAAAAGCTTTAAACAAATTTCAATTTTTAAAAATGAGTCCAAATTTGAATTTCTTTCCTTAACGTTATATATTTAATAGCATTACATTATTATTTAGCTTTATTATTATCCTTATTTATTACCTATCTTTATTCAGCTTTATTATTAGCTTATTTATTAATCTTACATTATTATACATTATTATTTAGCTATACGTTAAAGTAATGACAGTGATACATTAAACAAATTTCAATTAATTTCATCAATTTATCAACAAAGCATTTTACTTCTCTTTTACCATAAAAATAATTTCGTCCACTCAAATTTCAAATCATACGTGATACATTGCAACTTTAAATTCTTCAGAAAAATGCTTGTAATTATTTAAGTAATCCAACCTTTTTTTAAATACTCTCTTTCCTAAAGACAAGATGATTAACAATTATTATTTAAAATGCCTTCTCATTGAATTTCGAATTCCTTTTCTTCTCAGAATTAATAATGGTTCGAGGAAATTTAATCAGATGTTAAAAAAGATCCAGCTAAATTCCTCGAATAATATAATTGCAATAATTCACCGCCATTCATCTTTAAAATATAATTAAACCATTCATCAACCACTCTTGTTATCAACTGCATTATCTGAGATTTAATTTATTAAATGGAGTGTAAGTCAAGTAAATAAATTTGTAGTCAGATTACTTAAATTGAAATAATTTGAGTGGGTTTATATGCTTAAAATTTATGGGGTTAATATACATTTTTGAGTTATAAGAACTTTGGGGAATTCTTATATATATTATAAGAAACTTGCTGAAAAAAGTAAGAAATATATAAAAACATTTTAACCGATACTGCATTGCGGATGAGGTGAAAACAAGCTTTATTTTCCGAAAAGGAAAAACATTTGCAACAACATTTTCTCCAATTTTTACCTAAAATCATTCTTTGATGAATTTAAAGCGCAATAATTTCTATATTTATTTCTATTGTTTATTTAATATTTTTGATTATACATTTTTCATTTAAATTTATAATTTTTATATATTGTTATTTCAAAATTAAGGAATTAATGAAATCGTAATGAAATAATGTGTGTTTAGACTTGTGCTTAATCATTTCTTCAGTGATAATGAATTTGAAATCATCTGGATAAAATTTTTCAGCTTAAATTCGAAAATCAAACCCGATTTTCTGTATCATGTAAAATTTTTCCAAACAGTTACATAAATATTATACAATTATAATATTTGTATTAGAGAAACACTAGTCAGAAAAACAAAATTTTTCTCTAATCTGTAGACTTTTTTTCCTACAGTATTTATCGTTTCAAAATCCTTTTTCTTTGTCACATGAGAAGTTTTCATAATGTTTTGTTTTTTTTATTATATCTTTGAAAAGGAATATATGCTCGTTTTCTATCATGCAAATTTTCTCCAAAAGAATCAATTTTTATAAGTTTTTTATTTAGAATATTATGAAAATGCCTTCTTAAATTTCAATTTCACTAGTTTTAGGGAATTTCTACAAATGAAGAAATATTTTCTCTTCCTGGCTGTGACTTTCACAGCCTAATTTCACATGAGAGGTGGATGTTTTTGAGATCAGTTAAAAGTGAATTCATAAAAAAAATTTCACTCAGATTTATATAACCATAGTTTCATTTTGAAATCCCTTTTCTTTTCTGTTTTTTTTTCGTTCAAATAACAAAATAGTAAATAAATAATAAATACATCGATTTCAAATCTAATGTATTCATCAATTATTATATATTTATCATTTGTACTAATTTTATTAGTACAAATTAATATTGTTTAGGGATTTATAAAAAAATCATATATGAAAACAAACGATTTTGTTATAACATTTGTACAAATTTTATTGTTGAATGAATTATAAAAAATTTATAAATGTAAACAGGCGATTTTGTTCTAATATTTCCATTTGTTTGTTATAGTTTAAAGTTTCACAATAAATTGTAAAATACATTCAGACTTGTTTTTTTCTAATGAAATTTCAGTAGCTTTATTTTTATTTATTTGTTTATTAA
The DNA here is from genome assembly GCA_021605075.1 of Caerostris darwini. NCBI lineage: Eukaryota > Metazoa > Arthropoda > Arachnida > Araneae > Araneidae > Caerostris > Caerostris darwini. The sequence continues at coordinate 17,580 of BPLQ01014865.1, forward strand.
TTTATTTATTTTAGTAATTTATTATCAGAATTGCTCTTATTTTATTAAATTAATCAGATACAAATTCGTTAAATTTTTTTTCTTATTCTTTTAAACTTTTTTTTGCAATTCTTTTTTTCTTTCTTTCTATTATTATCATTGTTATGATAGCTTAATTATTATCATATATATATATATACATACATATTTTTTTTTTTTTTGCTATTTAAATGTTTTAACATAGGGCAGAACTATTTCTCAATTTCAGCTTTTTAACCCATTTATAAAACATAAAATTTCATAATACAATAAAAAAGAGTAAATATCAAAGCGTATTCAATGCACTCCACTTAAAAATGAGAAAAAAATAAATTTTTTCTTTTAAATATTGTAAAGTATTTTTTGACGAACACAATAAAACCCATTTTCAAAAATGCAACATCTTCCACCATCATCTCAAACATCTTCCACCATCTGCAAACAATTTTTTGTCCATCTTTTATGGTACACTTAATCGATGGACAAATTGAAGTCACAACGGGAAATAACCATTCATCACGAGATATCCTAACTATCTCTTTTTACCATTTGTCAATGCGATTGTGGCAACGAGTATCGAGTCGTCTGCCCAATTCTCTTGTAACCGTAACCGTGTCTGTTAAACAATTTTCCCTTGTAAGGGCTTTATTTCCCTTTCCGTTTCGTCTCGATGCTCTGGATATCACATGACTCTTTGAGAAGCGCTGTCACGACATTGTTCCTCAAATTGACACGGAAGCCATAAACTATGTCCCACTCTGCATCAAGAGGGCCCAAGGCTGGCCGTTAACTTCACTTTCCTCGGGTTGTCTTTGAAGGAGAGTTATTGGTAATCGGAGATATGCTTTGATGCATTTCGGACACATAAAATGGAATTGGATAACCTCTAGAAGTGATGAATTAATAGAATCATATATATATATATATATATATATAAAGAAAGAATACATTAAGGTTTAATATTAAATTTGAAAAGATTATTAGATATATTTTTATTTTCTATATCCACCCATTTTAATCTGTAATTCCTCACTACAACACCTGATATCTAATAGATTTAGCGTTGCCTAGGGCTCATTAAGGGAAATGTGCTGCATTGGAATTAATAGCCCATACGATGGAGAATGAGAGATTCATCCTGAACAAAGGAAAGACATTCTGATTCAGTTTTACACGAAATGTTCGGCTGGTCTGGTTCTCCCTAGCTCTGAATATCCACTCCCTACCCTGATAGAAATCCAGCCTCCAGTTTCAATAGTCTACTTACTAATTTGTGATTAATCCTTCGTCCGGCATCGCGGGACGGACACCCCATGTCTAGTCTACTCATGGATGGAGGGAAACTATCAGCTTCTGCTGATGGAGCACCCGTAGGTAGAAGTCCGACTTGGGCTAGCTCCGAGTCGCTGAAGAAGGAGATCAGTGCCTTCTGGGAGGACTTTTTAGGGAAATATACCCTGTATTTGCATACTGTATGGGTGAAATCCCGGAAAACTCAAGCCAGGTAGTCTGACAAACGAGGCAAGATGCTGAACATGACAAACACCATCGACTCTTCTCACTTTTAAAGCAGTGTCTGCAACAATGTCACCAGTGGATTGAACCTCAGCCTTAATGCTCCCCAGCAGCGCACGTTACCATTTAGCTACGAGTCAGGCTTACTTACTAATTCAAAAAGCTGAAGATTATTCATTGAGAAATATTATCCCATACATTATTGGTAAACATTTATAATTACCATAGGTCAAAGGTTTGCAATATTAACTTTATGAAGGACAACAGCAAAAGGTTCTGGAAGAATAAATGACAAATGAAAAGTTTGTATATTTTCAGAAAATATATATTCATTATATTTTTCCCATAAATAGCAAGGGCTTGGCAATCTAGCATAGGATCTGATATAACATAATGTGCTATTGTTACAAAAGTTGTAGCATGTTTCCGTAAATTATGGAAATAATATATTTTTGTAAAATGCCTAACATTTACAATTTTTTCAGTAACAAAATTATAATATTTATTACATTTTATGTATCTTAGAAACTGCAATCTTTATTATATGCAATCTTTAACTTTGAAATAGCTTAAGCTTAACTTTTTAAAAGGTAAATAAAAACTTCAAACCTTACTTTCAAAATTTCCGTACATCGGATACATAATATATTTCTATAATTTAAATATTCTATCACTGAAGTAATCTAGACAAACCAAAGAACATTTTTCGATGAATACATAATGTCATAAAAGTATGGAATTCTTCAGAATAAATGTTGACAAGCTTAAAAACTTTTAAATAAAAGTTGAACGAAATTTTACTTTACATTACTGAAGTAAATAAAAAAATATTCCGAAACATTTTCTCTTGAAATATAATTATCAAAATAAATGTTACTTTTTTAAAACTTAATACTAAATTACTTTTTAAACAAATTCCTTTTAATGAAATTTGTACCAATTATAAGCAGTTTTAAAATAAAAAAAGAAAGACATAATATTGTCTCATGATAATAACCATACATCTCTCATCTGGTTTTTATTACAAATTTCCAGTTTGACTTTTGGATCTTAATTTCCGTTTTTTTCGTTTTTGAATAAGAGTTTCTAGACTGCAAATGACAAAAGATTGAGGAAACAATATTTTATTAAAAAACATCCCTCGATTTTTATTTATTCCTTTTTGGCTTTCTAATCTTTTATTCCTTACGGGTTCTCTAAAGTAAGTTTTTTAGTTGTTCAATAAAGTATATATATATATATATATATATATAACTTTTCCTCTTCAATATCCTTTTAAGGCATAAAATAATACTATTTGTATATCATATTATTAAATATCTAATAATTATTAAATATATCCCATTTTAATAAGGTATTATTTAATTGTATATATGTTGTGTTTCAACGGTATGAGACAAATTTTGAGAGGTAGGTGAGCAAAGTATATATTTTGAATAGGAATATATGATCGGAAGTGACGCTTTGAAGAACGAACACACTTTCAAACGAATTTCTCGCAATAAACAAGCACAAAGCCTAAATGGATACCCATCACGTAACGAGTTTCTCGTCCTCTGACTGGCAAACCCTGCGTGAAATATGTTTTATTCTTATTCTGTTTTTACAAATGTGTTCTCATTTGTGAGACTCCAGTTGACTCTCTTGTGGTCCTCGTTTCTGGACTATACATTCGGACTGTTTACCATTATTAACTAGTAATGTATACAACAATTAAAAGACATAAGTTGCAAAGGTGCTTAAATTTGTAGCTACTCCAATGTCAAGAAAAAAAATAAACCCATAAGAAACTTGCCTTATATTTTTTTGCCCTACCAACCATACATCGTCAATTATAATTTTCAGACGATCGACACGAACATAGAACAGTCTCGCTGAGATCACTGATTAGATTAAAAAAATACTTTAAAATATTATCTTTACACCCAGTGAATAAGAGACATTTCAAATGAGAAAAGTTTTGAAAATGCAGTCTAGCGAATGTTTATTGTGAAATTCCCTCCACTTTCAACGTAGTTGAGGAGACGGATTACTTATGATCCGTTGATTTTAATGAAACAACAAAGAGCAAGATATATCTGTTTAATTAAACTCAGTACGTTTGTAGAACGGAAATTTCCTCTCGCTGGTTGTTCCATAAGCACACTTGAAGACGGACTGGAGTTGTTTAAAAATTAAAACTCAGTGGCGTTTCCACTGTTGGAATTCAATACCGCGGCTGATTCTGATCAGACTTGTAAGCGTGCTCATTTAATGAGGGATGGGCGAAATCTTTATTGATTCTAGCAAACTTGAGGTGGCTTTTCGTGTATTTCATTTCTGAATCGTTTATTTAAATATTGGATCATCGTAATTGTAGAAAATGGTGAAAATGGTTGGATTATTAATCTCTAGATTGAGGTCCTACATTTTAAATCTCAAAAGATTTATTTGTGCATTAGTTCTAACCAATAACTTTTTTCATCAAATGCAAATATCGCAAAATGAATGCTTTTCGTGAAGATAGCACATTTGAACTTAAAATAACGAATGAAAAATATGTACTTTACGGATACTTGTTCTAGGCACTCCTAAAAGTCTTCTGGGAAGGCAATATCCATTCGTCTTTGTATCGTCCGTAGCTTACATGTTCGCCGATGTTCTACAAAAACAAATAAATTTGGAGTGTTTTTAAATTTTGTAAGCAACAAAAAAAAATTTTTAAGAGAGTTTATTCATTATTTATTCGAAAAAGCATTAAGCAAATTCCAAATTTTAAAAATGAGTCCAAAATTGAATCTTTTTCATAAACTCATTCATGAAGGCCATGCATTAAATAAAACTAACATAATAAAATGTTTATTTCTTAAAGTATTACGAAACACTTCTGCGCAATATATGATAACTTCTGTGAGAATAACATAGGTGCAAATATTTTACCTTAGCCAATAGGATTTGAAGATTAAAAAACTGATCATTTTATCACTTTTTACTATATGTTGTAATATTTGTTAATACACTGAAGTGACAAAAGTCATGGGATACCTCTTGATATCGTGTCGGCCCTCCTTTCGCCCGGCGAAGTGCAGCAACTCGACGTGGCATGGACTCAACAAGTCGTTGGAAGTCTTCTGCAGGAATATTGAGCCATGCTGTCTCGATAGACGTCCATAATTGTGAAAGCGTTGATGGTGCAGGATTTTGGGCACGAACAGACCTCTCGATGATGTCCCATAAATGCTCGATGGGATTCATGTCGGGCGATCTAGGTGGCCAGATCATTCGTTGGAATTGTCCAGAAGGTTCTTCAAACCAATCGCGAGCAGTTGTGGCCCGGTGACATGGCGCAATGTCATCCATAAAAATCCCATCGTTGTTTGGGTACATGAAGTCCATGAATGGCTGCAAGTGATCTCCAAGTAGCTGAACATAAGCATTTCCAGTCAATGTTCGGTCCAGTCGCACCAGAGGACCAAGTCCATGCCATGGAAAAACAGCCCACACCATTACGGAGTCACCACCAGCTTGAACAGTGCCTTGCTGACAGTTTGGGTCCATGGCTTCGTGGGGTCTGCGCCACACTCGAACCCTACCAACAGCTCTTACCAACTGAAATCGTGACTCATCGGACCAGGCCACGGTTTTCTATTCATCTAGGGACCAACCGATATGCTCACGTGCCCCCGAGAGTCGCTGCAAGCGATGTCGTTCTGTCAGTAAAGGCACTCGAGTCGGTCTTCTGCTGGAATACCCCAAGAAAGCCAAATTTCTCCGCACAGTTCTAACAGACAAGTACCTTGTACGTCCCACATTGATTTCTGCGGTTATTTGATGCAGTGTTTCTTGTCTGTTAGAATTTACGACTCTTTGCAGACGTCGCCGGTCTCGGTCGTTAAGTGCAGGCGGTCGACCACTGCGCTGTCCATGGTGGGATGTTATGCCTGAAATTTCATACTCTCGGCACACTCTTGACACAGTGGATCTGGGAATGTTGAATTCCCTAACGATTTCCGAAATGGCATGACCCATGCGTCTAGCTCCAACTAACATTCAGCGTTCAAAGTCTTTTAATTCCCGTCGTGCGGTCATCATCACGTCAAAACTTCTTCACATGAATAACTTGAACAGAAATGAAAGCTCTGCGAAAGCACTGTGCATTTATACCTGTTCTACGCGATGCTCCTGCCATCTGAAAATTTGCATATTGCTATTCCATGACTTTTGTCACTTCAGTGTATGTTTGTCACTTTTTACTATATGTTGTTTACTATATGTTGTTTTGTTTGGCTGTGTGTTATTTGTTAGATTAGGCTATGGCTATAGTAATGTTTATGTCAGACACTCTAATATTAATATATATTATAAAATTGAGGTAATGTTTATATCAGATACTATACAATTGATATATTATTCATTTGAGGTAATATTTACAATCGACATAATGTTCCTACAGTTGAGTTAGGGACCACCCAAACGTGCACTGGTTTGCAAGATTGCCCATACCCGCTGCAACGTGCATTGAAATAATTCAGAAATTGCTTCTTTAATACAGTGATGATAGATTGATAACATTATATCTCAGCCAAGCATTTAAATAATTACGGTAATTCGTCAAAAAAATTTCAATTAACTTCATCAATTTATCAACAAAGCATTTTACTTCTCTTTTACCTTAAATTAATTTCGCCCACTCAAATTTCTAATCATACATGATACATTGCGACTTTTAAATTCTTTCGAAAAATGCTTGTAATTATTTAAATAATCCAACCTTTTCTAAATATTCTTTTTCCTGAAGACGTGATGATTAATAATTGTTATTTAAAATCCCTTCTCATTGAATTTCGGATTCATTTTCTTCGCAGAATTAATAATCGTTCGATGAAATTTAATCAGAACATAAAAAGGATCCAGCTAAATTCCCTGAATAAAATAATTGCAATAATTTTAATATAATTAAACCATTCATCAACCGCACTTGTTAGCAGCTGAATTATCTGAGATTTAATTTATGAAAAGGTGTGTAAGTCGAGTAGATAAATTTGTGGTCTGTTTACTTACATTGAAATAATGTAAGAAGGTTTACTTGCTTAAAATTTATGGGTTTAATGTACATTTTTGAGTCATAAGGCCTTTGGGGAGTTATATATATTTAATAACAAACTTCCTGAATTAAGTAATAAATAAACAAAAACTTTTAAACCGACACTGCATTGTGGAGGAGATGAAAACAAACTTTTTCTTTCCAAAAGGGAAAAATATTTGCAATAATATTTTCTCCAATTTTTACCCAAAATCAATCTTTGGTGACTTGTAAGCGCAGTCATAAAGTAAATATTTTTACTTATAAATTTTTCATTCTAATTTATAATTTTTATTATTATTGTTATTTTTTTTTTTTTTTTGTTATTTAAAAATTAATGAATTAATGATATCGTAATGAAATATTGTGTATTTAGACTCCTTAATGTTTTCTTCTGTGATAAAGAATTTTAAATGGTCTGTATAAAATATTCACCTTGATTCGTTTGTCTCTATCATAAACTTTTTCAAGACATTTCATTAAATATTATACAATTCTAATATTTTTTAACACTAGTCAGAAAAAAAAATTCTTTAACCTGTAGACTTTTTTTATAGTATTTCTCGTTTCGTAATCATTTTTCTTTTTGATTTGATTTTGAGCCTTACGAAAATTCCTTTTTGATTTTCGATTTTACTAGTTTTAGAAGGTTTTCAGATGTGAAGAAATATTTTTTTTTCCTACCTATGGCTTTCACAGCTTAATTTTATATGAGAAGTATCTATTTTTGAGATCAGTTAAAAGAAAATTCATAAAAAAAAATGTTCGATTGATTTAAAAATTATATTATCATATCTTCATTTTGAAATGTCTTTTGTTTCCCTTTTTGTTTCGATCTAATAATAAAATAGTAAATAAATAATAAAGACAACGATTTAAAATTTAATGTATTCGCAAATTAATATATATTTTACTTTTATACTATTTTTATTGATTTATAAGAAATCAACAAATGGAACCAGACGATTTTGTTATAGTATTTGTACTAATTTTATTGCTTAAGGATTTATAAGAAATATATAAATGAACAAAGACGGTTTTGTTATAGCATTCGTATTAATTTTATTGTTGAATATTTTATATTTATATTACTTTTATTGCTTAATAAATTATATGAAATTTTTAAATGAAAACAGGTGTTTTTTTTATATTTATATTACTTTTATTGTTTAATGAATTATATGAAACTTTTTAATGAAAACAGAGAATTTTGTATTAATATTTGATTTTTTTTTTTTTTTTATAATAAATAACAAAATGTAATCAAAATTGTTTTTTTTCCTTATGAAGTTTCAGCAGCATTTATTTATTTATTTATGTTTATTCATTTATTTATTTTAGCAATTTGTTATCAGAATTTGTCCTAATTCAAATTCTTTAGTATTTTTTTTTTCTTATTTTAAAATTTTTTCATTGTTATATTAGAATAATCAGATATGTTTAGAGAGATTTAAATGTTTTTTGTTTACCATTCAAACGGTTTAACATAGCTCAGAACAATTTTTCATTTTGGACTAGTAAGCCCATTTATAAAACATGAAAATACATAAATAAGTAAACATCAACGCATATTCAGCGCATTCCAAATAAATTTTCTCTTTTAAATATTTTTCAAAATTTTAACACCATAAAACCCTTTTCCCAAATGCAGTTATTCAACACCCTCTACAAACAATTTTTTGTCCGTCTTTTATGGTACACTTAATCGATGAACAAATAGAAGTCAAAGCAGGAAATAGCCATTCATCACGAGATATCCTAACTATCTCTTTTTACCATTTGTCAATGCAAATGTGGCAACGAGTATCGGGTCGTCTGCTCAATTCTCTTGTAACCGTGCCCGTGTCTTTTAGACGATTTTCTCTTGTAGGGCTTTATTTCCCTTTCCGTTTCGTCTCCATGCACTGGATATCACATGACTCTCTGAGAAACGCTGTCACGACATTGTTCCTCAAATTGACACGGAAGCCATAAATTACGTCCCACTAAATATCAAGATGGCCCGAGGATGGCCATTAACTTGACTTTCCTCGGGTTGTCTTTGAAGGAGAGTTATTAGCAATCGGAGAGATGCTTTGATGCATTTCGGACACGTAAAATGCAATTGAATAACCTTTAGGACTGATGAGTTAAGGACATCCTATGTAAAAGGAAAGGATACATTAAGATTTAATATTAAATTTGAAAACTATGATTACATATATTGGTATTTTAGTCACCACCCATTTCAACCTGTCATTCATTACTAAAATTGCAGATATCTACCAGATTTAGCGTTACCAAGGATACATTAGTTGAAATATGCTGCACTGTAGTTACATTTTGTCATCACGATTTAGAAGAATTATCCCATAAAATGATAAATGAAATATTCACTTCTTCTGAATACCATCTTGAACAACGGAAAGACCTTTGGGTTTGGATAAGTAAATTTGGATTTGGAGTACCTATTTTTTTACCTTTTGGATTTTTCATTCCCTGTTTAGCTTAGACGAAGTTTTCAGCTTGTTGGTTTTTAATCAGATTCCATAGCTCTGAAATTTAAAGCCCAACCCTGATAGAATCTCTGGGCTCCATTTTAAAGTCTACTTATTAATTTGTGAATAATACTCATTTGTCTGGCGGTGGGGACTGGACCCCTTCCCTCCCCCCCCTGAGTAGTCTACTCATCGTTTTAGGGAAAGAGGGGGGCAGATTCTGTTGTTGGTGAAGCACCCATACGTAGAAGTCTGACTTGACAGATCGAGCAGACAGCCCTATTTTAGCTTTATTTGACCGAGACGCTGAAGAAAGAGGGCAGTGCTTTCCTTGGAGGACCTTTTAGAGAGAATTACCACTCATTTGCATATCGTAGGGGAGAGAACCAAGAAAGCGTCAAGCAGGTAGTCTGACTAACGAAGCAAAATGCTGAACATCACAAACTCCATCGAGGCTCTCCTTTTTTGAAGCAATGTCTGCAACAATGCCGCCAGCGGTTTGAACCTCAACTTTAATGTTCACCAGTGGAGCAAGTTGCCACGAGTCGGGCCTACTTACTAATTTAAAAAGCTGAAGATCAATCGTTATGAAGTTTTATCCCACATAATAGGCAATCATTTATAATTACTATAGGTAAAATGTTTGCAATATTAATTTTATAAAGAACAACAGTAAAAAAGTTCTGAAAGAATAAATGACAAATGAAAACAGTGCATATTTTCAGGAAATACACATTCATTACATTTTTCCCATGTGTAGCGAGGACCTGGCAATCTAATACAGGATCTGATGTAACGTCTTACTTGTTTTGTAATATATTTTTAAACAAGTATATTTATATTTTTGTACAATGTATAACATTTTACGCATTTATCTTAGAAATTGAAATCTTTATCCAATGCAATAATATTTAAATATCTTAAGATAAATTTTTTTAAAGTAAATAAAAACATAAAACCTTGCTTCCAAAATCTCCCTACATCGGATAACTAATATATTTCTATGATTTAAATAGCCTATCACTAAAGTAATCTAGTCAAACCAGAGAACATTTTCTATGAATACATAATGTCATAAAAGTATGGAAAACTTCAGAGTAAATTTTGATAAGCTTGAAAACTTTTAAATAAAAGTTGAACGAAAAGTTACTTTACATAAATGAAGTAATTAAAAACTTTCTGAAACATTTTCTCTTGAAATATTTTTATGAAGATAAATGTTACTTTTTAAAAGACGTAATGCTAAATTGGTTGTAAAACAAAAACTTTTAATAAAACTTATGACAATTCTAAGCAATTTTAAAAGAAAAACGAACCAGATAATAATGTCTCATGATAAAAACCATACACCTATTATCTTGTTTTTATTACAAATTTCCAGTTTGGCTTTTGGATATTAACCTAGAAAGAAACCAAATTGTACTCTTTTGTGCCTAAAAGGAATATTGAAAAGGAAAAGTTATATAAATATATATGTTTATTGAACAACTAAAAAACCTACATTACAGAACCCATAAGGAATAAAAGGTTAGAAAACCAAAAAGCAATAAATAAAAATCGAGGGATATTTTTTTTAAATATTGTTTCTTCAATCTTTTGTCATTTGCAGTCCAGAAACTTTTATTCAAAAACGAAAAAAAAAATGGTTTTTTCCTTTTATGGGCGTAGAAACCCGGCTAGAAGGGTACACATTTCCCCATAGGGGAAAAAAAATGGAATTTTTCGGTAAAGTGAATACACGTCAAATATCTACGCTTTCCTGCCTTTCAATACAATTTGTGGGAACATTATATACGTACTAAAAATGAAAAAATAAGGAAGAGATTCTTTAGAGGGAAAAATGCTTCAAGGCAAATGTGTAGTGATTGCAGAAATTTATAGAAGGTTGAATAAGAAGGGTGGATAAAACTTGCAATGTTTTTGCAAACAAATAGACCAATTTTGCTAAACAAAGGTGGGTTTTTTTATGTTTTGTTCATTGTTATAACCTTTATTTTCCATCTCGCTGTATTTTATTCAATTAAAGAATTCTCTATGTTATGTATTGTAAAAGTAAAGTAAAAACCAAGTAAATTAAAAAGATCTTCGCAAAATCTTGAAGGCCGACATATTGTTGTTTACAAGACAGTGTACATATTGATTGCATTTCATAAAAAAAAATTCTGGACAGATTTTTCTGTTAAATTGCATATGTCTTACTAATGCTTTAATACTAGTGCATGATTGTTAACGTGCAGAATAACAAGATTTCAATTATTGCTACAGTCATTGATTTTAAAATAAGACAATTGTGACAGAGTCCAGCATCAATGCTCAAATGGCATTGTAGAACTTTTTAAATATCACACTCATATGTGACATATATATCTGAATTGTCCAGAATTACTTTTTATTGTGAGTTAAAACATGCCCTCCCATTGCATTCTGTATAACGCAGAAACTGATAAGAAAATTTTACATTATGCGAATTAGATCATACGTGTTTCTTATGTTAACAAAAGGAACTTGAAAGGGATTTTAGAAACATCTTATTCAATATCCATAAGATAAACTTTTTTAGAACACAAAAAATATATTTTTTCATATGATATATATACTTTGATGGCAGGGTGACTGGCGCTCTGAAGCTCTATGCCACAGGCTTTGGGTTCTAGTTCCGGCGGTGTCAGGATGTTTTCATTGATTTCGAATCCACTTTAAACCGTAGGTATCGGTCTAATATGACAGTAGAACAGAAGACTAACAAACTTATTCCTTAAAAAGAAAACATTTTCCGCCTCAGAATCTGCCAGTAGGCAGATGGCTTTAATTAGTATATACGTTAAATGTATCTATATTTTAATAGATTTAATATGCATTACATATCCTACATATATGTAATTATCATATATGATATATAATATACGTATATGTTGTATACTACGTTTGAATGATTGTTATAAACTTAAAATACTTTAGGCTTGATAATTCATATGAAATGTCAATTTCTTTTCTCAGAACCATTTTGTCATTTCATATTTTGTTAAATGTCTTAAACAAGTAAAACCTGTGAGAAAAAAATAAATATCAGTTCTTTTAACATTTTGTCCTCAAAGGCTTGGTGGGTTACGTTTTATGTTTCCGAAGTGGATGAACTAGGTTCGAAACTCGAGCAAATCTAATCGATATTTTTCAAATTTTTGCCGTGGAACGATACGATAAATTCATAGGCTGAAAATATTTCGTTGGGAATTAGTAGGAGAAAAGATAAATACCTTTGCAATTTTAGATGTTCCTTCAAATCTGCATCTTCAAATGTTATCTTCAATAACATGGGGGCAGTGCAAAAGGTCTCTCCCGATAGAGTAATATGTTAAGTACCTGCCGGTCAAGTAGCGATTAACATTAAATCAAAGTGTTCAGCACTTGGAGCTAACAACAACAACACATTTTGGCATTGTAGCAATCTCTATTAAGTCTCCGTTTATGAAAGGAGTGACTTCAACGGACGCCACGAGTTGATTAGAACATATTAATCTTGCACAATAGCTGCGAACCTCTTAACCACAAGTCGAGCTTTCTGACCCTTTGGCACTTTTTTACGGGAACTTAAAATGGTAGGCTCAATTTATGAATGCCACGTATACATGCACTTATGCATGCTTGTGTAGTGTATGAACTTATGAATGCTTATGTATTATCAATGCGCGTTTGTTTTTAACAAGTTTTAACAAGGTTGTCTGGCTCACTATGTGAAACTTTTTCTCGCTTATCTCAGATGTAAAGCAGAATTATTGACAATCTATTTTAACATTTATTTTGTATTCAACTTTAAAGAAATATTATATTTTTCGTTTATTCACATCTTAATGTGTGTTGCTTACATATTTTGCTTGCTGTTAAACCGGAAAGTGCAGACAGCTTATTAAGAACGCCTCCAGGTAAATATTTAACAACAGTGCCTGGGGGCACCCTAGTGTTTAGTGTAGCAGATCTTTCGTGAAGTGCAATGGATAATATAGTATCTACCATAGTTAAATGGCATTGAACAGCCAAACTAATATCCCAGTACTAGAGTTGTGCAGCTGAACTCCAATATGTCTCAGGTTCAAATCCGCTGACGACGTTTGCTGAAGTTACTGCTTTCAGAAGAAAAGAGATTAGATGGTCACAGTGATTCTTAGACTGCTTGGTGGAAGTTTTTCGGGTTTTTTTTTTATTTCAAAATACAACATAAGCATGCCTCCCGGAAAAAAATGTCCCGTTCCCATCGCCTATCAGTAAGCTGTCAGTGGCCTACAAAAAAGGAACACGAAGTCCACCTCCAACGATGTACCATCGAAAAAAGTCAATACTGCATGGCATTTGATATTACCAAATAGATATTATTCAGTCATCAATATAGATATCATTATTATTAGATTACGTTATCAAAAATTAAATTTTTTTTCTGCTTTCGTATCCAAAACATTTTGGGGTTCAAAAATATATAATAGTGTTGAAAAAAATTAAAACCGTAAAAATTGCAACATTAATTCCAGATCATAACTTTAAAATATGTTTTAAGAATAAAATTAAACTTCTAAGTATAAAACTTTCCGGATACTTTACACTTTTATAAGATAACCTATAGATCAAATACCATTTTCCTTTGAAAATAACTTTTTTCTGTAAAGTTCCAGTGCAAAACTTTACAAAAAAGTTTCTTTATCTTCCAAGATGATCCCGAACCGACGGGTTGTATTGTCGGTCTTTCTTTTCCTTTTGTTGAAGTTTTCAATCGCCTCTTGTTTCTTCTATTCCTCTTCGTGCTGGCAAAAAAAGGGGAACAAAAAAAACTTTCCTGTACAGCCGCGGACATGAAATATTTTCAGTACTCGGAGTACAGAAGGAAAAAAATATCTTTATCCTTAAGAAGAAACTGAAAAGAGGGCTTTGTACTTAAGCCTTTCTTTTTAAAATCTTTACGGGGAACGGCCGTAACAAAGTTGCGATAACAACTACGGAAGCACTAATCAGTAGTCGCAGAAGATCACACCGCAAAAAACGAGCGGCACTTCTTAATAGACTTGAAGAAAAAAAGGAGCCACGTGAAGCTATATTTCATCCTCATAGAAATATGTAAGTCCTAAAAGAAGGAGGCAAATCATAAATTAAGAGAAATGAAGTGCCCGAGGAACGCTCGGCGCCATTTTTATTTGCTTTTGCTTCCCTTT
>BPLQ01014865.1:31946-160334 GCA_021605075.1 Caerostris darwini
TTTTTTATTGTGAGGAGTTTTCTTTTTTTTTTCTTTGGGCACTGAAAGTAGCACGACGGATATTGATCTCGTCAGTTGAATGTGAGAAAGTGGTCACTCTCTGGATTTGGGATTTGTGTCCATTGTTAAAGAATTCGTAGTTTATTTTTGGATTGGGTTTTGTTTCCCTTGGTTTTTTAAAGTTTTTTTGTCTTTTTCAATTCCTTCTATTAGTTCACACTCTCCCTATATATATCTTGTTCAAATTTTCAATCGTTCATAAAATACTTTTTATTCATCCACTCAACTTCAAATACAGTGCAATACTTTACGAAAAACTTCTTTATCTTCCAAGATTACCCCGGACCGACGGGTTTCTTCGTCTGTATTTCTTTTCTTCTTGAAATTTTCAATCGCCTCTTGTTTCTTCCATTCCTCTTTGTGCTGGCAAAAAAAGGGAGCAAAAAAACCCTTTCTCTACAGACGCTAACATGAAATATATCCAGTACTCGGAGTACAGAAGAAAAAAAAATCTTTATCCTTAAGAAGAAACTGAAAAGAGGGCTTTGTACTTAACCCTTTATTTTTTTAAATCTTTACGGGGAATGGCTGTAACAAAGTTGCGATAACAACTACGGAAGCACTAACCAGTAGTGGTAGAAGATTACACCGCAAAAAGCGAGCGGCACTTCTTAATAGACTTGGAAAAGAAAAAAGGAGGCACGTGAAGCTATATTTTATCCTCCTAGAAATATGTAAGTCCTAAAAGAGGAGGCAAATCATAAATCAAGAGAAATGAAGTGCCCGAGGAACGCTCGGCGCCATTTTTATTTGCTTTTGCTTCCCTTTTTTTCCCCTTTCATTTTTTTCGGTTCTTTTTTATTGTGAGAGGTTTCCTTTTTTTTTTTTCTTTGAGCACTGAAAGTAGCACGATGGATATTGATCTCGTCAGTTGAATGTGAGAAAGTGGTCCCACTCTGCATTTGGGATTTGTGTCCATTGTAAAAATATTCGTAGTTTATTTTGGATTGGGTTTTGTTTCTCTTTGTATGGTTAGGTTTTTTTTACTTTTTATTTTACTATTTGGAATGCATTTTTAATGTGGAATGAATTCGATTTTCATTAAATTAATTACCTTAGTATTAAATGCTCTAGACTAGATGAAGAGAAACTAGTGCTTAAAAGACTTTGTTATCATAAAGTTATAAGTAATCCTAACATTATATTATCTAAATATGGCCTAATATATACATAAAGCATTTCTAGTATAATTTTAATGCTTATCTGTAAAAACATAAAAATTTGTATAATTTTAATACGTAACTATCAAACATAAAGATTTTTCAAGTATAATTTTAATACGTAACTATCAAACATAAAGATTTTTCAAGTATAATTTTAATACATATCTATCCCATTTTTTTTTCCTCAGTATGATCGCTATTACTGAGGACAATTGCTGTCAAATGTTTAATACTACATATTATCTAAATTTTAGTCCATTTGAAATAATATTCCATTATAGCATTATTTTTGAGCATTAATGTACTAAGTAAAATGTCACTTATGCATCATCTCATCATCTTTATGGAATAAAAGTATTCTTCCTGTTTGTGCAATGAGACACCGTTTAATATTATCTTTGCTATTCTTCGTTCTATAGCATGAAAATTTTGAATGAAATTTCACTACGGACAGTCGCTTTTGCTTTCCCGCTTTCTTTTTTTTTTAATTTCATAATACTTCCGAATTTCAACAAAATTAACCTATATCCAATTTCGTGAGTTTTTACAATTCTCATAATTAACTTTTTTGACCTCTAGCTATAATCTTTCATGGGCTATCTAAAATTTCAGAATGTCAAAAATAAAAAATAAACATTTGGATAATAGATATGCAAGCAACAGTAAGATTAAATTTAAAAAAAGTAAATTCAACTTTGACATTTTTGAAAGAAAAAAAAATGTTTCCTTATAAATAAATAAATAAACTCAATAAAGAAAATAAAAAGATTAAATAGAACTCCGGTTTTGAAAACAAATACCGTCAGTTTTTGTTTTGTTTTTTTCCCCAATACACAAAATTAAGAATTTTTCATGGGCGTAATTTTGCAACGCCATTGGGAGATAATTTAATTAGCTTCTTTTCATCCATTGATATGTTTACCAAATAAATCAGGAAAAAAAAAACAGAATAATTATTTCTCTCAATGGATTTCTGGGATGGAATTAGGAATCTTATCACAATGAAACGTAGGACGAAATTGGATTGACAGCAATTTCAATTCACAGAAATTCCACAATTTTTCATTCCTCTGTACTTAATTAAGATTGTTAAAGTTATTTTGTCTCACAGCTAATGGGCACACGAGATTTTCAAGTTAAAATCAATTATAAATTATAAAATAGTTATAAAAAATAATAAACATTTTTTATTCATTAATAAAAAAATGTGAAATATTCGCATAATATTAAAAATAAATATTTTTCTTACTTTTTTTATGTTTGGATATTATATTATTAAAATATCTAATATTTATTAAATATATTCCATTTTAATATGACATTATTAAACTATATATATTATTATAAGTGTTTTTGATATAATTAAAGCGTAAAAATCATTATAATATTCTTCTACTTCTTTACTTGCATTACAGCCTATTACAGTCCAAAGCCGTCTCAACCAATAGAACCGATCAGTGTGCAATACGAAAAAAATTTATGCTTGAATTTTTATAGTAAAATTAAATAAAACAAGATAAAAAAATTCTTGATCTTAATTCTTACAATTTATATTTTCTATTTTAGTTTTTTTTTTTTTTAATTTTAAAGCGAAACAGTTCTTGAAGGGAAAAAAAACGATTTAATAACGAAGAAAAGCCAATCAACAAAATTTTACTTAGCAGGGATATAAATGTTGAACTACTCTAATTGATAAATAAAGTTACCACTTACCACACACATATTGCTGATGGTCCTTAAATCCTGGTTTGTATATACCAGGTATATCTAGTCTGTTAAGGTACTCCGCTATGAGCCGTAGTCCTTTATATGGCGTCTTTATTGGCCACTTGTGACTTCAAACCGTTCCTCTTCCTTTCTTATTCACTTTTGCATTTTCGTGCATATTTTTATCTCTTCCCTTGTTTGACTCTTCGTGACACTTCTTCTTCGTCAGCACTGTAGACTGTTACACGCCAAGGCAGTCTCCAACTGACTCTGTCCGAGGCAATAGACAGCCATCTGTTGGCTCCCAGACCCTTTAGATCTTTCGACTGAATCAACCCATCTGGTGGGAGGCCTTCCGCTTCTTCGTGAGTCTTCAGTTGTTGAAAAAATAACTTTTTTAATTGGATTGGAGTCGTTATGTCTGAAAATGTGTCACAACCATCTAACGCGGCTTGCCTTTATAACTTTTACAATGTCAGATTCTTTGAATCTGTGGTAAATTTCGTGGTTATATTGTATTCTGTGGGCATCTCTTTGCCTAGCAGCACCAAAAGGTTTTTGAAGCATTTTTCTCTCAGAAATTAACGGTCTACCTTTTTAGATTTATTTAATGACCATCACTCGCTGCCATACAAAACGATTGGTCTGATTAAGGTCTTGTTTTAACATTAATGTTTTTTGTTTTAACATTAATAAGTTTTGGTCTGAATTGGTGTCTTAGCCCATAAAAACATTTATTTGCCATAAAGTATTCCTCACTTAGCCATTTCACAATCTTTGTGAGTTGACGGTCGCTATTCTCATATTTTTGATAATCCCACCCCTGTTTTATGGTCTTTAAAATATCGCCCTCTTCGTTTACTTTTTTTAAAAAAAATTAATGTTTTCGAGGGGATTGAAGAAAGAAAGTTGTACTTGTTGACTTTATATTAAATGTCATTTTAATTAAACATCATCTAACGCATCTTATATAAATGTAGGCAATAAATTATAATAATTATAGGAGTTTCTTTCATAATTTAAAAAATTGAGATTTGCAATACTTATAAACGAAAAAGATCAATCTAGATACCAAAAATGCACGAGGTTATAAGGAAGAAAATAGTTATATTCATTGACTTCTAATTAAATTCAATATTAATTAAACATCCTCCAATCTTTCTCATATGAATGCAAGTAAAAAAATATTGTTGTTACAGATTTTCTTTTATTCGTCTCGCATTGTAATTCGTGGCCCTTACATATGTAAAAGACAAATTTAAATACCATTGCTTCTAAGCCAAAAGTTCATGGACTTGGAAAAAAGAAAGTCATTCACTGACTTCTCATTAAATCTAATATTAATTAGCGTTATCTAATCCTTTTCATCACTTTCCTTCTATATTCGCATGAATGTAGGCAATAATTTATGGCAGTTTTATTCTTCTAAATTGGGGATTTCTGCTTTTACAAATGGAAAAAAAACAAAAACACCAAAGGTCTGCAGGCTTGGAAGAATAGAAATTCATTACTCTCACTGACATTTAATTAAATATAGTATTAATTAGCGTTAACTAATCCTTTTCATATGAACATAGGCAAAACTAGATAGCATTTTTTTTCTTTCTAAATTGAAAATTTCAGTGCTAATAAATCATCTATTAATCATTTAATTATACATCACCTTCAAATCCGGAACTTCAACATTTACAATGGGGAAAAAAAGAAATCGAAATCTTTTAACCGCGTATTAGTGTAGATAATTATTGAGTTGTATTTTCAACACAAATTTATTGTATTTTTAAGTATCCCATTACTGTTAAATGTCCTGTAAAACTAATGTGTGCAGCATTAACATAGTCATGTTAGTAGCAATAAAATTCGTTACTTGTTACTTTGTATCAAGTGTTTTTTTACAATTTAATGAACACAAAAAAGCTTTTTCTTATTATTTAGCATCAGGAATCCTCGTGTTTCAACTATGTTTTCATTAAATTACATTCGTTTTTATTTATTTTTGCATTTTTTTTTATCTCTCTCCCTCGTTTTACTTTTGTTGTCATTTCGCACTTATCCATTGCATAATCGTTTGGAGTTGACGGTTGACATTCTCATCTTTTCGATAATCCAACCCCCTATTTTAAGAATTTTAGAATGTCCTCTTCGTTTTCTTTCTTTTCTTTAGTTAATATTTTATCGTGGGCTCTTAACCAAAAATTTATGGGGTTTAAAGAAATTATTCGCGTTGACTTAAAATTAAAATTAAACATCATTTAATAAATCTGATATAAATATAGGACCGTGATGTTTTAGTCGGTGTCTAGGGGGTAAATTAAAGCAAATGAAGAAACAGGATATTTCTTTTATAGCCATTTTTAATAACACTCTATTATTTACAACTATCTTTTCAATAATTAATTATTCAGATAAACATTTGTCACCATTTCCTTACTCCTGCTGCATATGCAGCTATCCGCTTCCGTCCACTTCAATCGTGTTCTGAAGAGTCCTATCCTCTTTTGAACTGGAGTCAAAGTTCAGAGTTCATTACTCTCATACACTGGGAAAACTCTCCGTCGACACATACCGTTCAGTGACGACATTTGCTAATTAGATTAGCAGACAAACAAATCCTACATAAATGTAGGCACTAAATTATAAGAGTTATAGGGGTTTCTTTTACACTTTAAAAACTGCGATTTGCAAATCTTATAAACGAAAAAGGTCAATCGAAATACCAAGAATACACGAACTTAGAAGAAAGAAAATCTCTATATTCATTGATTTCTAATTAAATTCGGTATCAATTAAACATCCACCAATCTTTCTCATATGAATGCAAGCAAAAAAACATAGTTGATACAGATTTTCTTTTATTCGTCGCATATTGTAATTCTTGGCACTTAGTTACATATGTAAAAGACAAATTGCAGTACCATTGCTTCTAAGGCTAAAGTTCGTGAACTTGGAAGAAAGAAAGTCATTCACTGACTTCTAATTAAATCTAATATTAATTAGCGCTATCTAATCCTTTTCATTTTCTCCTTCTATTTTCATATGAATGTAGGCAATAAATTATAGTTCTTTCATTCTTCTAAATTGGAAATTTCCGCTTTTACAAATGAAAGGGAAAAAAAGAAAGCACCAAACGTCTGCAGCTTGGAAGAAAAGAAAGTCAGTATTCTCACTGACTTTTAATTACATCTAGTATTAATTAACGTTAACTAATCCTTTTCATATGAACATAGGCAATAATTTATAGCAGGTTTTTTTTACCTTTCTAATCTCAGGGCTAACAAATCATCTATTAATCCTTTAATTATACATCACCTACTAATATGAATGTTGGCAGTAAATTATAGCAATTTTATTTTTTATTAATTCTTGTAAGTCTTGCATCTACAATGGAAAAAAAAGAAATCGAAAATGAATCAAATTTCTTGTATTTTCAATACAAATTTATTGTTTTTTTAAATACCCCATTACTGTTTAATGTGCTCGAAAAATAATGTGTGCAGTATTAGCATAGTCAAGTTATTAGCAAGAAAATTTATTACTTGCTACGATTTATAACGTATTTTTCTTGTTATTTAATAAACCAAAAAAATGCTTTTTCTCAGTGTTTATCATCAGTGGTAACGCTCTCCGCTGGTGAGAATTAGGGTTGAGGTTCAAACCACTGGCATTATTTATATATTTAAAGTAAAAACATTTATTTTTTTGAAAATTTCCTTTCAAATAGAATAAACGGACAGAATCTGAATCTTACATATATATATAAGATTATATATATATATATATATATATATATATATGTATATAATTCTGTAAATGAACAAAATAGTAAAATATAACATGAGCAAGATTACAATCATTTGTCATTTAAAAAACCGAAAGTAATACCTGTTTCTGCAGAATAAAAATAAAAGATAAAAAAATCAAATAATTAATAAAAGATACATTTTAACACAGAGTATGTCTTTTGGAGAGACTCATTTCTTCGATTCTTATTAGAACGTTATTCAATTTCCCAAAACGACAAATTGGGTTTCATCCTCATTATAAATGATATTTTTGCAGATATGTTTAGCTAACTGTTAAAAACGTAAATTGTCTGATTGCGGTTAAATGTGTTGATCGATTATTGAAACTGAGTATGATGGATCTTTTCTCGTGGACATTTTTAATTCTAATTTTACGCACGTCAATAATATTTTCTCAACAAAACTATTAATTATTGGCGCTCGGAAAAGCTAGTTCATATCTGCAAAAATGTCCTAGTTTAAAACACCTCTTGGCGAAGTAAAAAAATTGCCGACTAGGATATGTCATGATAGTATCGAACAAGCGAATTAATAGCCGTATATTGTAATAAACGAGGTTGTCATATTTTTCAAAATGCTTATAAAAATTTTACCACATTTTGTAAATTATCGACGATTTGGGTATTCGATCAAAAGACGTAAAATACGATCTAAACCATATCTGATAACTTGTCAGAAATTACGAGATAGTGAATAAAAAAAATATACATATTTCAGTGTTCATTTTAATTTTTGGAATATTAAAGTTTGTTATTAAAAAGATGAGAAATATTTCCATTTGCTATAAAATAATCTATATTAAAAATTTCTGTTCATCCTAATTATTTTTATTAATACTTTTGCTTTATTATAATGCAATGTGTTTGTTAGCTTAAAGTATTTCCAACATTTAGGATTTTAAACTTTTTTGATATCATTTTAAGTGTTTTCCATATCATTAAATCATAAAAAATTATATATCATCATGATAATAAAAATATTTTTAAAATGAAATATTTATTAACTTGTCTAGAAGTGATAATAATTAAGTAAATCTATTATGAATGTTAAATATTGAATATTTTCATAGGTTTAGAAACTCTTAGCAAATATTTTTTCGAATTTTGACGGATATAATTCATAAAATGAATTTCATTTTTCAAAATTTCCTTTACAATTCCTTCAGCTATTTGTTACAATAAAAACTCGATTCCATGCAAATTAGAAATTTTTGTTATTATACTTTTTGAATTTTTTTTATTATAAAGATTATATAATCTTTACGTTATCATTTTTTACATCAGCTACTTTTAACATAACATTTATATTAAATGAAAAATTAAATTCACTACTCGGATTGAAATTTATTAAACACTTGTATATTCAATATTTGCTTTGAATTATTCATCTAAATATCAGCATCCGTTTAGCTTTCGTATTATTTAAAATACCTTAAAAGTATTTCTCTTTCGAATGCATTATTAAATACTCAAGATAAATAAAAGATAAAAAAGATACAGTTTATTCTTATTTCATAAAGTGCACACATTTTTCAAAAATATAACCGAAATTTCAATTAACTCTTCTTTTGTAATATTACATGTCTATGAATATCTCTATGCTGACTTCTTTCATCAGTGGTTTTCTGAAGAACTATTTTTATTTAAATCGTTCTGCCTAATCTTGTAAATTCTCTTTCGTCTCTCTTTAATAAGAAGGGAGAAACATGAATCTTTAATGAGTTAAGGTAGACAGAGATTCTAATTTGAATATTTCCAATTAGAAATCTTACTAGGAAATCCAAAATTTTTTATTTGCTTTGATAAAGTTCTAATGATTCCGAAAACAGCTTTTGATCAGTTTTTTTTTTTTTTTTTCAGTTTAAAATAAATTTTCATAATAATGACAATCCATTTAACACGCTTTGAGTTGTAATTTCATATCCTATCTATATCCATGCTAGTAATTTTTATTTTACATGGTATGTATTGTTTGAGAATGCGGTTTGATTTTTGCAGAAATTTGAATGTGTAAGTTAATATAAATTCAAATCTTTTCCTAGAAAAAAATACTTTGAAAATCAGTGGAGGAACTGTTAATATTTTAAATTTCCGTAAAGTAAACAAGCGATTAAATTTTTCAGTAAAAATTATTAGTTCCACTGAAAAATTAATCCTTTTTTTTTAATATTTCTAGTTTTACTACATTTTATAAAATTTCTCTTTAAAATATAAATCGAAAAAGAATCGAGATTCTCAAAGTTTTCGCATTAAATGTTAAAGTATTATAATATAGTATAGCGAAGTATTTTAATTGTCTTATGTGTAGGTAAGGTATTGTTTGCTTACATATAATTAATCTTTCCTTGAGAAGATTGAGAATTTTATTATCAATTGTGTCGTGTCAAACTGCTGTTTGAATGTGTGGTTTTGGAATATGTTTAAGCACTTTTCTTTCTCTTCTGCACATCTCACCCTCGTATATTTCTTTTATATTTAAATTACATGCATTTATTTATCGATGTATAGCACTGACAGCCCATCGGTGGGGAATGAAGAGAGAACAGTGTCTTCCGGGAGTACTTTTACGGATAACTGATCTGCATTTACGTATCGTATGGGAGGAAGAGCCCCAGAAACTACCACCGGACCACTCCCTCCAAAGTCGATGCGAGAAGAATTGTCACAATCGCCATCAAGTCTCCTCCTTTCTGAAAGACAGCCTTATAGCCAATATGCTAGCACTCTGGCCTTTGGTACCACAGGCTTCAGGTTAGAATCCTTGCGGCGGCATGGAGTTTTGTTAGTAATTCGGAATACTCGTTAATCTGTAGGTCCTAGTCTAATTAGCTTAAAGTGTGCACAAAATGATCGTAGAGTATCAAACCAAACCAAACCTTTCTGAAAGTAATGACTACAACCATGTCGCCAGAATTCGAACCTTATCCCTTCTGCTTGCTACGTTGTTGTTACATACGTTGTTGTTTGACCATTGAATACTTAGAGGCTGTAATCAAATACAATTGTAAACCATAATTTTAAAAAAAATACCCAAGAAAACATTTCCCCCTATTTACTAGTTGAGAACACTGGGTTATGCTGATTTCGCTATGCATTCTACTATTTAATAAACAATATTCTATAGTACATAGAGAAAATATGGTATGAGATTTTTCAAGTGGGAGATTGTTGAAATAAATTTTACTGCTATAATAACTTTAAGTTCTAAGTTTGTATTGTTTCCAAATGTTACTCTATATTTCTAAAACTTTTATAAATTGAATTTATTTTACAGAAAACAAAAATTTTAATACAGTCTAACATGACATTTATGAGTTCAAAAAACATTAACTTTTTTTGAGATTCGTACTGTCTAGACTTAAGTATATTAAAAAACTTGATTTAATGCCAAACTATGAGTTATAGAGCAAATTATTTATAAATATCTTTTGTTTTGTTTTAAATGTTCTCTTACAGTATTGTATGTCACATCAAAGTAGATTAACCAACTAAAACTGTATTTCAGATAAAACTGTATTTCACTTAAAAAAATGAATTTCTACAGAAAACTTTGACGTGGAACGTTTTTGCTGTGAACAACCTCTAAAGAAACAACATAAAATGGATTTTTTCTATTACGTTTAAGCTCTTTTTCGTTACATCTCCAATTTTTCAATCCCATTTATCTTTAAAATCAGCTTGTTGGAGAAATTATTTTTTTCTAAGCGTCTTCTTTTTCTGCGTGCAATCAACTTCAATATCCCACTCTTTGCGCAGTGGTACTGTGCACATTTAGCATTCGTGACGGCTCAGGTTCAAACACACTGACGGCGTCCGTTGCAGACACTACTTTCAGTAACGAGGAGACCCAATGGAGATTGTGACAACGTATCCAAAGAATCTGGCATGCGTGGTGGGGGTTTTCTACGTTTTCTCACAAACGACACGCAATCTAGAAAATACTACCGGAACACAATGTCCTCCTCTCATCGCCTATAGATGGTTTGATCATTGCCCGAGACACACTAATGTTCAACAACAAAAAATCGAGCTCAATGCGGTTTTTCCAGCCTTCGGAATAATAATAATAATTAGTAATAATAACAGAATAATAATATTATTTTTATTATAGAATAATTACTATGGTGTATATATGAAAGTAATTAGTTCTGCTTCGCTTGCCAAATTTTGTGTTGAAATCTGTCAGTTTAGAAACACAATTCTAGGCTGGAATGGGTCTGTGGTATCTACCAACGCCTCTCTGCCTATAGTAATTAGTAGTAGTTTCATAGTATATTTTCATATCGATTATAAATAGGTCACCTACTGTTTAAACATGTAACATACTAAAATAGAAAGAATTTCGCATTAAAATATAGTTTTAATTCTTTTAAATTAACCCATTCTGCTGTCACAGTGATTTTCAATAATCTTATTGAAATTGCCATTCGGTGTATTCTTAGTTTAGGCCATTTCTTAATAAAAGGCAAATTGGCGACTCCGAAATTGCGTCAAATAATCGAATTTATAGCTAAAAACTGATAAGCCAGATTGCCATATTTTCGTGCTATGACTACTTGCATCGTACTTACATTTTGTAAATTCTCTCAGATTTAGTCGACTTGGCTAAACAGCTTAACTTAAAGTGAAATCCAATCAATCACCTCATCCAATGAGCGATTTGCGGATAAAATATCCCTTCCGCATGTCTGATCCTGAAGTGTCAAAAATATGTCTGAATCTGTCTTTTCAACTGCATATGGAACATCTTTCTGAACACTATAACATTCATAAAATGTAGAAAAAGGAAGGATTTAAAACTATAAATTACTAAATTGATTAAAATTGTAACAAATCCATTGTAATTAAAATATACTCATTGTTAAAACAAATTATGACTTACTTTTTCTGCCAGACAACTCAAAACATTGTCGAAGCACTGGCAATCGGGTCATTTTTTAATGAGACCTCATGCCAGATGGAGATTTCTCTGCATTCTGTGAAGCTCAAAAACTCTAATTTACAAAAATCAACAATTAAAAATCGTAAGTTACTGAAGTGATTAAACTTTTAGCCACACCAAAATCCAGAAAAAATTAAATCGCGATGATCAGGGGGATCGACACGAGCATAGAGCAGCGGAACTATCTCGCTCAAATCATTGAATACATTAAAAAAGCACTTTAAACTATGACCTTTACACCCATTGAATAAGAAACATTTCAAATTAGGAAAGTTTTGAAAATGCAGTCTAGCGAATGTTTATTGTGAAATTCCCTCCACTTTCAGCGTAGTTGAGGAGACTGATTACCTATGATCCGTTGATTTTAATGAAACAACAAAGAGATCATATCAGATTTGTTTAATTAAACTCAGTGCGTTTATAGAACGGAATTTCCCCTCGCTGGTTGCTTCAAAAGCACACTTGAACAGTGACTAGAGTTGTTTAAAAATTAAAATTCAGTGTTGTTTCCATTGTTGGAATTCAATACCGCGGTTGGTTCTTCTCAGACTTGTAAGCGTGCTCATTTAATGAGGGATGATCGAAATCTTTATTGATTTCTGCAAACTTTAGATTGCTTTTCATATACTTCATTTCTGAATCGTTTATTTAAATAGTTGATCATCACAATTGTAGGAAATGATTAAAGTTGTTGGATTATTAATCTCTAGATTGAGGTCGTATATTTTAAATCTCAAAAGATTTATTTGTACATCAGTTCAGATCAATAGCATATTTCATCAGATGACTATACTGTGAAATGAGTGCTTTTCGTGAAGAGAGCCCATTTAAACTTAGAAAAATAAATTAAAATATAACTACTCTAGATACCTGTAAAAGTCTTCTAGGAAGATTATGTCCTCTCATTATTCGTAGCTTACATGTTCACCGATGCTCAACAAAAATTACTAAATTTGATATCTTTTTAATTTTATACGACATAAAAAAAAATTAAAAGAGACTTTGTTTCAATATTTATTCGAAGAAGCTTTAATCAAATTTCAATTTTTAAAAATGAGTCCAAATTTAAACACTTTTTCATAAACTCGTTCATGGATGTCTGACATTAAATAAAAGCAACACAGTAAAACTTAT
This sequence comes from Caerostris darwini, assembly GCA_021605075.1. Classification (NCBI taxonomy): domain Eukaryota; kingdom Metazoa; phylum Arthropoda; class Arachnida; order Araneae; family Araneidae; genus Caerostris; species Caerostris darwini. The sequence goes on from BPLQ01014865.1 coordinate 44,755, forward strand.
ATTTCTTAAAGTATTGAAAAACACTTCCGCCCATCATGTGAGAACTTCTAAGAGAATAAGATAGGTGCAAATATCATACTTTCAGAGCCAATCGGATTTGAACCGATTAAAAAACTGACCTGATCATTTTTATCACTTTTTACTATACTTTCTTTTACTCACTACTATACTTTTTACTATATATTCTCTTGTCTGGTTGTGTGTTAGTTGCTACGTTTCCTGATACAACGAATTTTCACTTTCTCATGTGATCACTTTGGTTTTATATTTATTTGTTTTCGGTTATTATGTTTATATTTACTAATTTTCGGTTATTCTGTTTTGGAATTAATTATTTCATGTGTTAATTAATTATGTTTTATTATTATTATTATTATTATTATTATGTTATATAAGTTACATATTTATTTTCCATGATTAAGTTTTATATTTATTTATTTTCAACTGTCGTGTGTTACAATTAATTATTTATTTTATCTTTTATATATATTTTTTTTTTTCTAATGCAGCTGGCAAACACTTAGACAGCTTGGTCTTGGACGCCTTAAGGCAAGCGCTGCACAAACGTTACTCACTTTGCATTACCCAGGGGGCGCGCGTAACTTGAAGATAAGCCACGGACGCGGAGTAACAATGCCCCCGCAACGCTCTACGATCTTATTAGACCGGGACCTACGGTTTTAAAGTGGATTCCGAACCACTACAAACATCCATGGCACCGCCGGGACTCGAGCCCGAAACTTGTGGTACCGAGTGCCAGAGTGCTAGCCACTCGCCCATTCAGGCCCTGTTGTAGATATATTGTATCATGTACTTAATACATTTTATTATTTTTATTATTTTTTACCATGTATTATATTATAGTTATTAACGTTGCTAACGTACATCGTTTTGAAAGATTACACATGCCCATTTGCAACCTGTATTGAAGTAACTCAAAAATTGCCTTTTTAACACAATGATGGCATATTGATAACATTAAAAATTTAAAAGCATTACATTATTATTTAGCACTATTATTATCATTATTTATTACCTATTTTTATTCAGCTTTTTAATTAGCTTATTTATTAGACTTACATTATTATACATTATTATTTAGCCCCCTACATTAAAGTAATTACAGTGATACATCAAACAAATTTCATTTAATTTCATCAATTTTTCAGCAAAGCATTTCATTTCACTTTTACTATCAAAACTAATTTCTCCCACTGAAATTTCTAACCATACATGATACACTGCAACTTTAAATTCTTTAGAAAAATGCTTGTAATTATTTAAATAATCTTTTCCTGAAGACAAGATGATTAATAATTATTATTTAAAATCCCTTCTCATTGAATTTCGGATTTCTTTTCTGCTCAGAATTAATAATCGTTCGAGGAAATTTAATCAGAAAAAAAAAAGAATCCAGCTAAATTCCCTGAATAAAATAATTGCAATAATTTACCGCCATTCATCTTTAAAATATAATTAAAACCATTCATCAACCCCACTTGTTATCAGCCGCATTATCTAAGATTTAATTTATTAAAAGGCGTGTAAGTCAAGTAGATAAATTGCTAATCTGTTTACTAATATTGAACTAATGCGAGTAGATTTCCATGTTTAAAATTTATGGATTTAATGTACATTTTTGAGTTATAACGATTTTGGGGAATTCTTACATATATTATAAGAAACTTGCTGAATTAGGTAAGAAATAAACAAAAGCATTTAAACCAACACTGCATTGTGGATGATATGAAAACAATTTTTTTTTTACGAATGGGAAAATATTTGCAATAATATTTTCTCCAATTTTTACCCAAAATCAATCTTTATTTACATTTTTTTAATATTTTTTCTTATGTATATTTCATATTAATTTATAATTTTTCTATATATTGTTATTTCAAAATTAATGAATTAATAAAACCGTAATGAAATAATGTTTCTTTAGACTTCTGCTTAATCTTTTCTTTTGTGATAATCAATTTCAACTAATCTGTATAAAATATTTCAGCAGATGTAAATTCGAAAATCAAACCCGGTTTTTCGCTATCATATAAGCATTTTTCTAGACTGTTACATAAATATTATGCAATTCTAATATTTATATTAGAGAAACAGTAGTCAGAAAAAAGAACTTTTCTCTACTCTGTAGATTTTTTTTTCTACGATATTTTTCATTTCAAAATTCTTTTTTTTTTTGTCACATGAGTTGTTTTCATATTTTTTTTTTCTTCTTTTTTTTATTATATCTTTGAAAATGAATATATGCGCGTTTTCTATAATTCAATCTTTCTCCAAAACGATCAACTTTTATAAGTTTTTTTTTATTTGGAATCTTTTGAAAATCACTTCTTGAATTTCGATTTCACTCTTTTTAGGGAATTTCTTACAAGTGAAGAAATATTTTCTCTTTCTGACTATGGCTTTCACTACCTAATTTCATATGAGAGGTAGATACTTTTGAGATCAGTTAAAAGTGAATTCATAAAAAAATTTCAGTAATTTTATATTATCATAGATTCATATTGAAATTCCTTTTCTTTCCCTTTCTGTTTCGTTCAAATAATAAAATAGTAAATAAATAATAAATACAGCGATTTCTAATTTAATGTATTCACCAATTATTAGATATATTTAATATTTATACTAATTTTATGGCTTAATAAATTATTAAAAATTTAAAAAATTATTTTGTAATAACATTTATACTAATTTTATTTTTGAATAAATGATAAGAAATTTATAAAGGAGAGCAGACTATTGTATATTTGCATTTGTTTGTTATAGTTTTAAAGTTTTCGTAATAAATTGTAAAATGTATTCAGACTAGTTTTTTTCTTATGAAATTTCGGTAGTTTTATTTTTATTTATTTATTTATTTGTTTATTAATTTGTCTATTTTAATAATTTGTTTTGAAAATTACATTTATTTTATTAAATTGACCTGATTCAATTTCTTTTAATATTTTGTTCTTATTTTTTAAATTATTTTTCTGAATTCTATTTTTTTTTCTTTGTTATAGTAGCTTAATTATCAGCATATATTTTATGTTTTTTGCCATTCAAATGGTTCAACATAGTTCAGAACTATCTATCAATGCCAACTGGCCACCGCATTTATAAAACATAGAAATACATAATACAATAAAAATAAATTAACATCAACGCGCATTCAATACATTCTTCACATGACGCATGGCATTAAAATGAATTTTATATTTTAAATATTGTAAAGCATTTTCTGACGTACACCATAAAAGTATTTTACCCAAATGCAGCTATTCTAACATCTTTCACCATCTACAAACAAATTTTTGTCCATCTTTTATGGTACGCTTAATCGATGAACAAATGGAAGTCACAACGGGAAATAAACATTCATCACGAGATATCCTAACTATCTCTTTTTATCATTTGTCAATGCGATTGTGGCAACGGGTATCGGGTCGTCTGCTCGATTCTCTTGTAACCGTACCCGTGTCTGTTAAACGATTTTCTCTTGTAGGACTTTATTTCCCTTTCCGTTTCGTCTCCATGCACTGGATGTCACATGACTCTTCGAGGAACGCTGTCACGACATTGTTCCCCAATTTGGCATGGAAGCCATAAATTATGTCCTACTTTATATCAAGATGGCCCAAGGCTGACCATTAACTTGGCTTTCCTCGGGTTGTCTTTGAAGGAGAGTTATTGGTAACTGGAGAGATGCTTTGATGCATTTCGGACACATAAAATGGAATTGAGTAACCTTTATAATGGATGAGTTAATGGCATCCTATGTAAAGATACATTAAGGTTTAATATTAAATTTGAAAAATATGATTAGATATATTGTTAGTTTTGGTCGCCGCCCATTTTAACCTGTCATCCGTCAATAAAACGGCAGATATCTAACAGATTAAACATTACCTAGGGCGTATTAGAGAAAATGAGCTGTACTATAGTTACATTTTGCAATCATAATTCGGAAGAAACATCTCATGAGATGGCAAATGAGAGATTCACGAAGACACGAACTTTTCAGCCTGTCAGGTCTTTAATCAGATGCCATAGTTTTGTAATCCAACGTCTTATCCTGATAGAATTTTGCGGTCTGCATTTTCAAAAGTCTACAGAATAATTGAAGAGCTGAGGATCATTCATTAAGGAGTATTTTCCCATGTAACCATGATTCCTCCTACATACTGGCAAGGGTGCCCCTGTGACGTTCAGGAGAAATGACCAGCCGGCCTCGAGACTCTCTTCAGAAGAAGTACAGCACAATCACGTGCTTCTGTTGAGAAATGCTTAGTTTACTGTCACTCACCCCGAGAGGAAATAGGTTTAATGCAACTCTGCGTATCAGTTGTCCTACAGACTCTCGCCCGGAGATGAAGTATCTTATCCTGAAATAAGTACTTGAGTACAGGGTTTTTGGCATAGAATTGGAGTCCTTTTTCCGAAACTATAATTATATGTTTTTGAATGTGTTGTATGTCTCTAATTGCATGTATGTCGTGTTTGTGATTGTGTAAATAAAAGTGTGAGTTCTCAGCTGTGCATAATGTACCTTAACACAACCATACCCAGTTACAATCTTGTTGCCCAACGTGCGCAATACACACATACAATATAGATAAATATTTATATTTGCTGTAGATAAACGTTTGCAATATTAACTTTATCAAGGCAACAATAAAAAAAGTTCTAAAAAAATAAATGGAAAATGAAAAAATTGTATATTTGCAGGAAATATAGTACATATTCATTACATTTTTCCCATATGTAGCGACGGCCTGGCAATTTAGAGAAGGATCTGGCGTAACCTAACGTGCTGTTGTTACATAAGTAGCAACATATTTCCGTAAATTATGAAAATAATATATTTTTGTAAAATGTAAAACATTTTCAATTTTTTTTCAATCACAAAGTTATAATATTTATCACATTTTATGCATTTATCTTAGAAATTGCAATCTTTAATATCCAAGTAGTTTAAGACTACATTTTTAAAGGCAAATAAAAACATAAAACCTTACCTTCAAAATCTCCCTGAATTGGATATCTAACATATTTTTATGATTTAAATATCCTATCATTGGAGCAATCTCGACAAAACAAAGAACGTTTTCTATGAATACATAATGTCATAAAAATATGGAATTCTTTAGAATAAATTTTGATGTGCTTGAAAACTTTTAAACCAAACTTGCACGAGATTTTTCTTTACATAAATAAAGTAAATAAAAACTTACTGAAACCTTTTCTCTTGAACTATATTTATCAAGATAAATGTTACTTTTTGAAAGACTTATACTACATTACTTTCTAAACAAAATCTTTTAATGAAATTTATGCCAATTATAAGCAGATTTAAAAGAAGAAAAAAAAAACGAAATAATATTGACTCATGATAATTACCATGCAGCTATCATCTGCTTTTTATTACAAATTTCCAGTTTGTCTTCTGGATATTAACATAGAAAGAAACCAAATTGTACTCTTTTGTACCTAAAAAGAATACTGGAAGGAAAAGTTTTATGTACATATATATCTATATATATATATATAGCCTACTTTAGAGAACCCGTAAGGAATAAAAGGTTAGAAAACCAAAAAGTAATAAATAAAAATCGTGGAGAGTTTTTTAAAAAAAATATTGCTTCCTCAATCTTTTGTCATTTGCAGTCCAGAAACTCTTATTCAAAAGCGAAAAAAATTATTCGTTCCTTTTAAGTATGTAGAAACCTGGCTAGAAGGGTACACATTTCCCCATAGGGAAAAAAAGGGAATTTTTTGGTAAAGTGAATACACGTCAAATATCCACGTTTTCCTGCCACCATTTGTGGGAGCATTATACACGTACTAAAAATGAAAAAATAAGGAAGAGATTCTTTAGAGGGAAAAAGGCTTCAAGGCAAATGTGTAGCGATAGCAGAAATATATGGAAGGTTCAATAAAAGGGTAAAAAAACTTTCAATATTTTTGCAGACAATTTTGTTAAACAAAGGTGGGTTTTTTTATGTTTTACTCATTGTTATAACCTTTATTTTAATTCTCTCTGTATTTTATTCAATTAAAGAATTTTTCAAGTTTATGTTAGGTTGATGTACTGTATTGCATGATAGAATTCTGATACTGTAAAAGTAAAATAAAAAGCAAGTAAATTAAAAAGATATTTGCAAAACCTTGAAGGCCGACATGTTCATGTTCACAAAACAATGTACATATTGATTGAATTCCATAAAGAAAATTCTGGATGGATTTATGTGTTAAATTGCATATGTTTTACCCATGCTGTCTAGCGGCCTGATGGCTAATGGGGTAATGCTCTGACCCTTTTTACCACAGGCTTCATGTCTGAATCCTGGCGGTGGCATAGATGCTAGTTAGTAGTCCGGCTCCTCATTAAACTGTAAGTCTCTGTCTAGTTAGCCTGTATATGTAGAAAAATGAACGTAGAGCGACAAACCAATATATACCCATGATCTAATGATAGTGCATGATAGCTAACGTGTAGGATAACAAGGTTTCAGTTATTGCTTTTAAAATGAATAGTTCCTGCGACGATTGTGACAGTGCCCCGTATCAGTCGTAAAATTACATTGCTGAACCTTTCAAATATCCCACGCAAATGTTTCAGTTATATCTGTGAATCGTCGAGAAAAATATTACTTTTCGTTTTGTGAGATGTTGTAACAGGCTCTCCCAGTGCATCCCGGATAACGGAGAAACTGCTAAAAGTATTTTACATTATGCGAATTAGATCTAACGTGTTTCTTACGTTAAGGAAAGTAACTTGATAAGGATTTCAGAAACATCTTATTCAATAAGATAAGCTTTTTAAAGGTAAAAAATATATTTATTATATTTTTAAGATATATTATTAAAATATGTTTTATTAATATATATTTTATTGTTATGATCTATGTACGTTAAATGGTGAGCAACGTAGTAATCTCCTCGTGGTGCACTCTGGGCAATGTTTAGTAAAATAATCTACAAATACGGCTTTCAGTTAAAAAAACTCATGTGCTCTTCTTTGAGGATGCTGCCACTAGAACTGGACACAAGCACTCATATAATCAGATTTATATTCTCCCTCAATGGCGTACAGAAAATCGGTGGCATTGCTAAAAGACTCTTAAGTGCTCCTTCTTTGAGGATGTTGCAGCTAGAAACGCCCTGGTACTATCCTATTCATTATATTCCCGTATGGCCTCGAGAAAAATTGGCGGCATTGCTACTGCTTTTCTCTGGTAACAATTGTCTCCGAGAGAACCTTCATAAAATTAAACCCTCTCTGTCTCCTGTATGATAACCAGGAAGAAATGGATATGTCACACCTTGCTTCCTGTTCTGCACTGCCTCCTGTTTCTTTATGGAAGCTCTATTGGATTACCAGACAAGTGGATGAATTAAGTGATGCCAATTGTTTCTATCTTGCTCTTTGTATTTTTTTTTTTATCTGTTGCCCTGCAAACTTGCCATTGATTAAAAAAATACTTTAAATATATCCATATTACAGTGGATCTGATATACATTACTTATCATGCATATGTATGTAATTATGACACGTAATATGCATATATATTGTATAATATGTCTTAATGATTATTGTATACTTAAAATTATTTAAGTTTGATAATTCATAAGAAATATTGTCAATTTCTTTTTTGGAATCATTTTGTCATTTCTTTTTGTCAATATTTTCTTAATTGTCTTTAACAAGTAAAACCTGTCAGAAAAAAATAAATATCATTCTTTTTAACATTTTGCCCTCAAGGGTCTGTTGAGTAACTCTTTAGTTTTCCGAAGTGGATGAGTTTGGTTCGAAACACCAGTAAGCCTAATCGATATTTCTTCATATCTATGCTGTGGAAAGGTGTGATAAATCCATAAACAGGAAATTTTTTTGTCGGGAATGAGTAGGGGAAAAATAAATGAAATTGCAATTTTGGAAGGTGTTTCTTCAAAACTGCGACCTCATAACACGTGTGCAAAATAGCAGGTTCCTCTCCATTGTGTAATTTGCTACATCTCTGCCTTCCCAATGGCGAATAATTTCAAATCAAAGTGCGTTCGAAGCCAACAACAACACATTCTGACATTGTAACAATCGCCATTAAGTTTCCAGTTTCTGAAAGAAATTACTTCAACGGACTCCGCGAGGGAATTAGAACATGACAGCATTGCAAACTCCTCCATTCAGCCCAGAATCGAGCTTTCTGAAGGGGAAGACTTCTGTAGCAAGTGAGAGGAAGGATGTTTCGATGAACTACAACACATTTGTGTATTGTATGGGAGAAATCCCGAAACATACGCACCATATAATATGACTAACCAGGCAATATGCTGAAAACCACAAGCGACGTCGAGTTTTGAGCCAATGTCGATACGAACACCGCCAACGGATTGAGCCTCAGCCTCAATATTCATTAGCGGCGCACATTACCACTAAGCCATGAGTCGGGCTCTGAAAAAAGAAGAAATCCTACGAATTTTTTTTTCCGTTTTAGCCACCAAAGTATTTTGCCTAATATTTATTTTAGTGGGGGAAAAAAATGTTCTTAAAAGAAAATTTATTCCAAATTGTATCTTTGAAATATGGATAATATATATAATGTCACTGACATCATCTTCGTCGTATGAAAATAAACTTTATTTTAGTGAGATGCGACACCGTTTCATGTTAACTGTGATGCTCTTCATTCCACATGCTAACATTCTACAGCATGCATTATTGTCGTAATTGGTCACAGTTCTGTTAATGGTGCTTCACCTGGTGCTGTAAGTGAGAGGGTGATCTGGCTGGATCCTATTGCATCCTTGCTTGGCCAGAGCATCTGCCTTTTCGTTTCCCTGCACATCGTAGTTGCCTGGGACCCATTGCAATGGGATCTCAGTTTTTTGTTAAGCAGTTGTAGTGGTTTTTGGCGCTCGGCCACCTCTAGCCCTTCTCGGATGGACGGTGAACATATGGTAGTAGTTCGCCTCCAAGTGGTGTACGCTGAGTAATGCAAAGTGAACTACACGTCTACGTCTAACACCATTCCTGGACAGTCGATATGATTGTTATTACCATGGGCAATCTTTGTCAAATACTTAATGCCACATTTTATGTAAATTTCAGTCAATTTGATGCATTATTGCATTTATGGCATTAATTTCTGGGTATTTATGTACTGTAAATAAAATGTCACTTTTGCGTTAGCTCTGTCGAATAAAAATAATCTTCATTTTAGTGGCATGAACTAAATGGGGATTGAGTTTAATGCTAACTTTGTTGTTCTTCATTCCACATGCAAACATTCTACAACATGCAAATTTTTTAATGAAATTACACTACGAACAGTCACTTTTGCTTCCCGGTTTCATAATAATCAATACTTCTGCATTTTAACAATATCAACGGATATCCAATTTCGTGGGTTTTTACAATAGTAATAATTAACTTTTTGACATCTAGCTATAATCTTTTATAGGTTAACAGAAATTTCAGAATGTCAAATATAAAAAAAAAAACCTTTTGGGTGACATATTTGCAAAAGCAATCTTAATATTTTTTTTTTTTTTTTAAAGTAAGTTTAACTTTGACATTTTCAAAAAATAAAAAGTTTCTTCATAAATAAATAAATAAATAAATTCAATAAAGAAAATAAAAAGGTTAAATAGAACTCCGGTTTTGAAAACAAATACCTTCAGTTTTTTTTTCCCCAATACACAAAATGAAGAATTTTTTCATGGGCGTAATTTTGCAGTGCCTTTGAGAGATGATTTAATTAGCTTCTTTTCGTCCACTGATATGTTTACCAAATAAATCTGGAAAAAAATATAGAATAATTAATTCCCTCAATGGATTTCTGGCATGAAATTAGGAATCTTATCACAATGAAAAGAAAGGCGAAATTGGGTTGACAGCCATTTCTTTTCACAGAAATCCAAGTTATTTTATCTCACAGTTAAAGGGAAACGAGAGTTTCAAGTTAAAATCAATTATAAATTATAAAATATATATAAAAAATTATAAATGGTTATCAATAAAAAAGATGAAAATATTCGCATAATATTAAAAATAAATAACTTTCTTACATTTTTTGTGTTTGGCTATTATATTATTAAAATATTTAATACTTATTAAATATATCCCATTTTAATAAGACATTATTAAACTATATATATGATTTTAAGTGTTTTCAATATCATTAAAATTAGCCAATTATTAGATGAATTATTTTATTATAAAGATTCGATAATGTTTATATTATCCTTTTTTTTATATTAACTACTTTTAACATAACATTAATATTAATGAAAATTTAAATTCAATACTCGTATTGAAATTTGCTTAACACTTGTACATTCAATACTTGTTTTGAATTATTCATTTAAATGTCAGCATCCGTTTAGCTATCAGATTATTTTAAAATATAAGGTATTATCTAAAATACCTTAAAAAGATTTCTGTTTCAAAGTATTATTAAATATTCAAGATAAATAAAAGATAAAAAAAATGAAATTTATTATTATTTCATAAAGGGCACGCATTTTTCAAAAATATAACCACAATTTAAATTAACTCTTCGATTTGTAATATTGCTAAGTCGAATATTTCTAAATCTTCTGCGCTGACTTCTTTCATCAATGATTTTCTGAACAGCTATTTTTATCTAAATTGTTCGGTGTAATCTTGTAAATTCTCTTTCAATCTCTTTAATAAGAAGGGAGAAACATGAATCTTTAATGAGTCGAGGTAGACTGAGATTCTAATTTGAATATTTCCAATTAGAAATTTTTGAATCTTTCTACGAAATCTGAACTTTTTGATTTGCTTTCATAAAGTTCTAATGAATCCGAAAACAGCTTTTGGTCAGTTTATTTTTTTCAGTTTTAAAATAAATCTTCATAACAATGACGATCCATTTAACACGCTTTGAGTTGTAATTTCATACCTTATCTCTATCCATGCTTATCATTTTTATTTTGAATGGTATGTATTGTTTGAGAACATGCATTGCAATTTGAGGAAATCTGAATGTGTAAGTTAATATAAATTTAAATCTTTTCCCTAGAAAAAGATATTTTGATAATCAGGGGGAACTATTAATATTTTACATTTCCGTAACGTAAACAAACGATTAAATTTTTCAGTAAAAATTATTAGTTTCTCAGAAAAATGTAATCATTTTTTAAGAATTTCTAGTTTTACTATATTTTATAAAATTTCACTTTAAAATATAAATCGAAAAAAATTTTCGTATTAGACGTCAGGTATTTAGGAAAGTATTTTGATTGTCTTATGCTTAGCTAAGGTGTTGTTTGGTTACATATGATGAATATTCACTGAGAAAGATTGCGAATCTTATTATAATCTGTGTCGCGTCAAACATCTGTTTAACATGAGGTTTTGGAATATGTTTAACCATTTTTCTTTCTTTTTTCCACATCTCACCTCCGTATAATTTTTGTATACTTTAATATGAATGTATAGCATTTATTTATTGATGTATAGCACAGACAGTCCATCGGTGGGGGATGAAGAGAGAACAGTGCCTTCCGGGAGAATATTTAGGGATAACTGTCCTGTATTTACGTGTCGTATGGGAGAAAGCCCCTGGAAAACTCCCACCAGACAGCCTGAAAATCGATGCTAGATGTCTTATCACAACGCTATCGAGTCTCCTTCTTTCTGAAAGACGACCTGACGGTTAATTGAGCAGCGCTCTGGCCTTCAGTACCCCAGGCTTCAGGTTCGAATCCTGGCTGTGACGTGGTTTGTTAGGGGTTCGGAATTCACGTTAATCTGTAGTTCCCGTTCTAATTAGCCTGCAGTGTGTACAAAAAGATCGTAGAGCGGCAAACCAAGCCAAACCTTTCTAAATGTAATGACTACAACCACGTGGCCAGAATTCGAAACTTATCCACCCTGCTTGCTACGTTATTGTTACATATGTTGTTTGTAGACCATTGAATACTTAGATGCTTTATCAAATACAATTGTACGAACCAGGATATAAAATAAATTTTCTCCGATTTACTGGTTGAAAACTCTATGTAATGCTGATTGCGCTATACATTCTGCTATTTAGTAACGAATAATCTTTAGTGCATAGAGAAAATATAGTATGAGATTTTTCAAGTGGGAGATTGTTGAAATACACTTCTATAATAAATTTAGGTTCTAAGTTTGTATTGTTCCCAACTGTTATTCTACATTTCTGAAACTTTTATAAATTGAACTTATTTTACAGGAAATAAAAACAAACTTTATAAAACTTTCTATTACATTCTAACATGAAATTTATCTGTTCAAAAAACATTAAATTTTTTCGAGATTCATACTGTATGGACTTATAAGTATATTAAAAACTTGATTAAATGCCAAAATATGAGTTATCGATTAAAAATCGAAATATGAGTTATCGATTGAGTTATAATTATTTTTAAATACTTTTTTGTTCTAAATGTGATATTACATCATGTATAGGGCAAATAGACTTAAAAATACGTTAACCTACTAAAACTATACTTCAGATATACACGAAAAAAATTAATTTCTATAAAAAGCTTTTACTTGGAATTTTTTGCTGTAAATAACCAATACGGAAATGGATTTTTCTTATTACATTTAAGCTCTTTTGTGTTGTATCATCAAGTTTAATATCACATTTATTGTTAAAATCAGAGTTTTGGGCAAATTTTTCTGATTGGCGTCTGCTTTTTCTGCGTGTGTATCCATTTCAATATCGCACTCGTGGTACTGTGCGCAATTAGCATTCAGGAAGGCTCAATTTCAAATCATCTGGCTTCGTCTGTTGCAGACACTGCTTTCAGTAACGAGGAGACCCAATGGAGATTGTGACAACATATGCAAAATGTCTCGCATCAATAAACAGACTACTACTACTACACCAAATCACATTATTGTGTCTAGAGCTGAGTTGCTCCTTTACAGTTTGGGAATGCTGTGGGTGAGAAGTCTGATTGGGCTCTGTGATGCTCTGCGGTGATATGAGACTGGAACCTAAGGGTTAAAGTATATTCCGAACCCCAACAAACATCAATAGCACCACCTGGATTCGAACCAGAAACCTGTGGTACCGGAGCCAGATCGCTAGCCACTCGGCCATCAGACGCCATAAATAGTCAGACTGCAAGGTGGGAGTTTTTCCTCGTCTTCTCTCGTATGACACTAAAATGCACAGCAGTTTCCCCTGGAAAATCCTACCGGAACACAAAGTTTTCCTCTCATCGCCTGCAGTTGGTTTGATCATGACTGGATGCCCGCTAATGTTCAACAACAAAGCTCAATCTAGTTTTTCTAGCCTTTGGAATGATAATACGAAATTATGGTGTATACATATGAAAACAATTGGTTCTGCTCCGTTTGCCAATTTTCGTGTTGAAATCTAGGCTGGACTGTTTCTGTAGTGGCATCTGCCGAAACCGCTTTACCAAATAATAAGAACTTGTAATGAGTAATGTTTTATCGTATATTTTCATATCGATTTTAAATAGGTCATCTATTGTTTAAGCATGTAGCATTATAAAATTTAAAATAATAATTTTAAAAGAAACCCTTTCGTATTAAAATTTTAATTCTTTTAAATTCACTCATTCTGCTGCCACAATGACTTTCAATCATCTTATTGAAATTGTCATCATTGTATTCTTAGTTTACGTAGACCACTTCCTGATAAAAGACAAATTGGCGACGCGAAAATTGCGCCAAATAATCGAATTAATAGCTCGAAAATGATAGGCCAGATTGTAATATTTTTCTGATGTGACTACACGCATCGTACCTACAGTTTGTAAATTATCGCCGATTTAGGCGAATTGGCTAAACGTCGTGACTTAAAGTAAGATCAAACCAATTATCTCATTCAGTGGAGAGCGGTTTGCAGCTAAAATATTTCTGTTGCATATCTGTTCCTGAAGTGTCGAAGGTATGTTTGAGTTTGTCTGTCGTTTTAGCTGAGCATGTATAATCATTTTGAACTTTATAACATTAAAAAAATGTACACAAATGAATGATTTATAACTATAAATTACTAAACTGATTAAAAATTTTAACAACGCCGATAACCAAAAGTGAATCAGGAAAAAATGAAAACGAATACCCATTGTTAAAACAAACTATTAATTACTTTCTCTGCCAGAAAATTTAAAACATTGTCGAAGCACTGGCAATTAAAACATTTCTAAAGGGACTTTACTCCAGATGGCTCATTTCTAAGCATTCTGCGACACCCACAAAAATCAACACTTAAAAAACATAAGAAAGGTGATTAAATTTGCAGCTACTCCAATATTTAAGAAACAAAGCATAAACAAACTCTTTCCAGATACTTTCTTGCCATACCACCCATACACCGTCAATCACGATGATTTCAACATCGACACAATCATGAAACAGCTGGACTGCCTCGCTCAAATCACTGAATAGATTAAAAAAGTACTTTAAACTATGACCTTTACACCCATTGAATAGAAGACATTTCAAATGAGAAAAGTTCTGAAAATGCAATCTAGCGAATGTTGATTGCGAAATTCCCTCCACTTTCAAACGTAGTTGATGAGACAGATTACTTATGATCCGTTGATTTGAATGAAACAACAAAGAGCAAAATATACTTGTTCAATTAAATTCAGTGCAGAAATTTCCTCTCGCTGGCTGTTCCATAAGCACACTTGAAAATTAAAATTCAGTGCTGTTTCCATTGTTGGAATTCAATATCGCGGTTGATTCTGATCAGACTTGTAAACGTGCACATTTAATGAGAGATTGGCGAAATCTTTATTGATTTCAGCAAACTTGAGGTGGCTTTTCATATAGTTCATTTCTGAATCGTTTATTTTAAATATTTGATCATTGCAATTTTAGGAAATGATTAAAGTTGTTGGATTATTAATCTCTCGATTGAGGTCGTGTATATTAAATCTCAAAAGATTTATTTGTACATTAGTTCAAACCAATAATAATTTTCATCAGATGCTTATACAATAAAATGAATGGTTTTCGTGAGAGAAGATATTTAAACAGAATAAAAAAAAATTAAAAATATCTAATTTACAGCTAAATAATCTATATACCTCTGAAAGCCTTTCTAATGAGGAAAAAAATGAAAATGAAAACAAACGATTTTGTTAAAATATTTGTACTAATTTTATTGCTTAATGATTTATAAGAAATTCATCAATGAAAACGGGTGATTTTGTTATAATATTTGCATTTTTTTGTTATAGTTAAACGTTTCATGATTAATTGTAAAATTTACTCAGACTTGTTTTTTTCTAGTGAAGTTTCAGTAGCTATATTTTTATTTATTTATTTGTGTTTGTTTATTAATTTATTTATTTAATAATTTGTTATCGAAATTGCTCTTATTTTATTAAATTGACCTGATTCAATTTCTTTTAATATTTTTTGTCTTATTTTTTAACTTATTCATTGTTACAGTAGATTAATTATCATCATAAATTTTATGTTATTTTGAAATTCAAATGATTTAGCATAGCGCAGAACTATTTCTCACTTTCTCGCTGGTCAACCTATTCACAAAACATAAAAATTCATAATACAGCAAAAATAAGTAAACATCAACGCGTATTCAATACATTCCAAACATGATGCTGACATTAAACTGAATTTTCTCTTTTAAATATTGTAAAACATTTTCTGGCGAACACCATAAAACTCTTTTTCCCAAATATCGCTATTCAAGCATCTTTCACCATCTACAAATAATTGTTGTCCATCTTTTCTGGTACACTTAATCGATGAGCAAGTCGAAATCACAACGGGAAATAAAATATTCATTCATCACGAGATATTCTAAGTATCCCTTTTTATCATTTGTCAATGCGATTGTGGCAACGAGTATCGAGTCGTCTGCTCAATTCTCTTGTAACGGTACCCGTGTCTGTTAAACGATTTTCCCTTGTGGGGCTTTATTTCCCTTTCCGTTTCGTCTCCATGCACTGGATATCACATGACTCTCTGAGAAACGCCGTCACCAAATTGTTTCTCAACTTGACACGGAAGCCATACATTATGTCCCACTCTACATCAAGATGGCCCGAGGCTGGCCATTAATTTCACTTTCCTCCGGTTGTCTTTGAAGGAGAGTTATTGGTAATCGGAGATTTGCTTTGATGCATTTCGGACATATAAAATGGAATTGAATAACGTCTAGAAGTGATGAATTAATAGAATCATATATATATATATATATATATACACTCAAGAGCCAAAACATTATGACCACCTCTACATTTTGCAATGAACTCGCCTGGATGACGTGGAAGGCACGTGATCAGGTGGAAGTGGTACTTAACTGGTATTAAGTGGTGGTATTAATTCATGCCAAGGCGGGTTGAAGCTGTGTTGCACGCCAAAGGTGGGCCAACTCGTTATTGACAGGTGGTCATAATGTTTTGGCTCTTGAGTGTATATATATATATATATAAAGAAAGAATACATTAAGGTTTAATATTAAATTTGAAAAGATTATTAGATATATGTTTATTTTCGATATCCACCTATTTTAGTCTGTAATTCCTCACTACAACTGGGTTATTGGTAACTGGAGATATGCTTTGATGCATTTCGGGCACATAAAATGGAATTGAATAACCTTTAGAAGTGATGAGTTGATGACATACTATGTAAAAGGATAAGATATATTAAGGTTTAGTATTAAATTTGAAAAATATGATTCGATATATTGTTATTTTCGATCGCCATCCATTTTGACTTGTCATTCTTCAATAAAATGGCAGATATCTAACAGATTTAGCGTTACATAGGGTTCATTAACTGAAATGTGCTGCATAGCAGTTACATTTTGCCATCACAATTCGGAAGGAACATCCCATAGGATGGCAAATGAGAGATTCATCTTCTTCTCCCTTCCATCTTGAATAACGTTAAAACTTTCTGACATTTAGATTCATCGTGTCCTATCCCGCTTAGACATGAAGTGTACGGCTTGTCATATTTTTAATCAGAATCCATCTGAAATCCTAAACCCTACTCTGACCTCCATTTTCAACAGTCTACTTGCTTATTTGTGACTAATCCTTAGTGTCGGCGACTAAGGAGGGGCACCCCATGTGTAGTCTACTCATGGATAGAGAGAAAGGGATCAGCTTCTATTGTATCTTCTTTCGGGAAGACTGTTTAAGGAGAGATACCCCTCATTCGCATATATTATGGGAGAAAATCAGGAAAACTCCCAAACAGTAGTTCGACTAACGAGGCAAGATGCAGATCCTCAAAAACGCAATCCAGTCTCCTAGTTTTTGAAACAGTGTATACAACAATGTAGTTAGTAGATTGAATCACAACTCTAATGTTCAACAACGATGCAAGCTACCACTGAGATACGAGACGGGCTTATATGCTAATTTAAAAAGCTGAAAATCATTCGTTAAGGAATATTACCGTACATTATTGGTAAACATTTATAATTACTATCGATAAAATGTTTACGATATAAATTTTATCTAGGACAACAGTAACAAAAGTCCTGTAGGAATAAATGGCAAATAAAAATATGGCATATTTTCAGGAAATACATATATATTACATTTTTCCCAGATGTAGAGAAGGCCTTTCAATCTGGCGTAAAATAACAAGTTGTTACAAAAGTATTTTCTGTAAATTATGTAAATAGTATATTTTTGCAAAATGTATGATATCTACAATTTTTTTTCAGTAACAAAGTTATAATATTTATCACTTTTTGTGCATTTATCTTATGAACTGCAATCTTATTATATGCAATGTTAAATATTCAAATATTTTAAAGGTTAACTTTTTAAAGATAAATAAAAACATAAAAACCTTAGTTTCAAAATCTCCTTACATTGGATACATAATATATTTCTATGATTTAAAAAACCTATCTTTAAAGCAATCTAGACAAACCAGTGAACATTTTCTATGAATACATAATGTCATAAAAGTATGGAATTCTTCAGAATAAATTTTGATATGCTTGAAAACTTTTAAATGAAAGTTGAATGAAAATTTACTTTACATAAACGAAGTAGACAAAAAAAGTTTTGAAACATTTTCTCTTGAAATATATTTATCAATATAAATTTTACTTTTTAAAAGATATATACTAAATTACTTTTTAAACAAATTCTTTTAATGAAATTTATACCAATTAAAAGCAGTTAGAAATTCAGAAACAACGAGACAATATTGTTTCATCATAATAACCATACAGTTATCCTCTAGTTTTTATTACAAATTTCCAATTTGACTTTTGAGTATTAACCTAGAAAGAAACCGAACTGTACGCTTTTGGGCCCGAAAAGAATATTGAAAAGGAAAAGTTATATATATATATATGTGTGTGTGTTTATTGAACGACTAAAAAACCTACTTTAGAGAACCCGTAAGGAATAAAAGGTTAGAAAACCAAAAAGTAGTAAATAAAAATCAGGAAGGATTTTTTTTTTTATAAAATATTGTTTCCTGAATCTTTTGTCATTTGCAGTTCAGAAACTCTTATTCAAAAACGAAAAAAATGGTTCTTTCCTTTTATGTATGTAGAAACCTGGCTAGAAAGGTACACATTTCCCCATAGGGAAAAAAAGGGAATTTTTCGGTAAAGTGAATACACGATAAATAGCTACGTTTTCGTGTCTTTCAACACAATTTGTGGGAGCATTATATATGTCCTAAAAATGAAAAAATAAGGAAGAGATTCTTTAGAGGGAAAAATGCTTCAAGGCAAATGTGTAGTGATAGCAGAAATATAAAGAAGGTTGAATAAGAAGGGTAGAAAAAACTTTCTATATTTTTGCAAACAAATAGAGGAATTTTGATAAACAAAGGTGGTTTTTTTTTATATTTTATTCATTGTTTTAACCCTTATTTTCCATTTTACTGCATTTTATTCAATTAAAGAATTTCCTACGTGTATGTAAGATAGGTGCACTCTATTGTATGATAGAATTTTGTATTGTAAAAGTAATGTAAAATCCAAGTAACTTAAAAATATGTTTGGAAAATTCTTGAAAGCCCAATTATTGTTGCTGTTTACAAAACAGTGTACATAATGAGTGCTTTTCATAAAAAAATATTCTGAATGGATTTATGTATTAATCTGCATATGTCTTACACATGGTCTAATGATAGTGCATGACAGCTAAAGTGACAGATAACAAGTTTTCAATTATTGTTACTGTCATTGATTTTAAAATAAGTAGACCCTTCGACGATTGTGACAGTGTCCTGCTTCAATGGTCAAATTACATTACATTGAGTCTCAAACCGTACGTTTGCTCTTATATGACTGTAAAGCGTTAGGTGTAGGTCTATGCCTTAAAAGAAAACTTCTAATATTTCGGAATCTGCCAGTAAAAGACTGCTTTCTCCTACCATGGAGCGGTTGCACCACTAAAGAAGAATATACATATATGTTGTATAATATGTTTGAATTATTGTTATACATTTAAGATACCTTAGGCTTGAGAATTCAAAAGAAACGTTGTCAATTTCTTCTCACTAAATCGTTTTGTCTTTTCATATTTTGCTAATTGTCTTACACAAGTAAAACCTGTCAGATAAAAAATAAATATCAATATTTTTAATATTTTGGCGAGAAACGTCTAGGATTTCCGAAGTGGGAGAGGTTGGTTCGAAACTCGAAAATGCCTAATCGCCTAATCAATATTTTTCATATCTATGCCGTGGAAGGGTATGATAAATCTATAGGCTGGAAATTCTTTCGTTTGGAATGAGTAGGGGAAAGGTAAATACCAATCCAATTTTGGATGATTCCCTTCAAAACCACAGCCGCATCTGAGCATGGCCGTATATCAGGTGCCTCCTCACTGAGTAATCTGCTACGTACATTTTTATTTTTTAAAATAGTAGGTTTAATATATGAATGCTATGCGTACATGCACTTTTATATGTTCTTATACATGCTGGTATATTTTGAAAAACTTATGAATGCTTATGGAAAGTCAATGAGCTTTTTTAACAAGTTTCAATACAAGTTTTGACAAGGTTTTCTGGCTCACTATGTGAAAATTTTACTCGCTTATCTCACATGTAAGGCAGAATTACTAACAATTAATTTTAACCAAATTTATTTTATATTCAACCTTAAAAAAAATAATTTACTTTTCAATTATACACATCCTAATGTGTGTTGCTTACATATTTTGTTTACTGATAAACCTAAAATTTTAGACAGTTTATTAAAAAATCCTCCAGGTAAATATTTAACAACAGTGTCTGGTGCAACCTCGTGCCTAGAATAGTGCAGTGCTTAATGCAGCACTGGATAATATTGTATCTGACATATTTTAATTTCAATAAAATGGAATAGCCAAGTTCATTAGCTTGAATTCTAGCTCAGTGCTAGATATGCCCAGCTAAACTGAAATAGGTCTCAGGCTCAAATCCGCTGGCAGCGTCTTCGGAAATCATTGCTTTCAGAAGCAAAGAAATTCGATGGCCATTGTGACAATGTCCCTAAGCATTTAGCATTGATTCTTGTGCAGCTTGGTGGATGTTTTTCCGTTTCAGCTTTATTTTTTTTCTTTACATACGACATAAACATGTGGGGTCCTCCAAGAAAATAATATCCCGTCCCCATCGCCCATCAGTGAGCTGTCGGTGCATACACAAAGGGAACACGAGGTCCACCTAAACCCATGTACCATAGAAAAAAGCTAATACTGAATAGCATTTGACTTCAGCAAATAGATATCATTTAATCATCAATGTAGATATCATTAATCGAATCCTAGTACAGCATCTGAAAAAAATTATGCTCATTAAAAAATTAACATTTTTCCTCTTTTGGGGGCCAAATCATTTTACCTAATATTTAGTGTTGAAAAATATATAATAGTGTTGAAAAAAATTAAAATCGTAAAACTTCCAGCATTAATTCCAGATCATAACTTTAAACTGTGTTGCACGAATAAAATTGAACTTTAAGTATAAAACTTTCTCGATACTTTACACTTTTATAAGATAACCCATAGATTAAATACCACTTTCTTTTGAAAATAAATATTTTTTTTTGTAAAGCACAATACTTTACGAAAAGTTTCTTTATCTTCCAAGATGATCCCAAACCGACGGGTTTCCTCGTCAGCCTTTCTTTCCTTTTCTTGAAATTTTCAGTCGCCTCTTGTTTCTTCTGTTCCTCTTTGTGCTGGCAAAAAAAGGGGAACGAAAAAAAAATTTCCTGTACAGCCGCGAACATGAAATATTTTCAGTACTCGGAGTACAGAAGGAAAAAAAATATCTTCATCCTTAAGAAGAAACTGAAAAGAGGGCTATGTACTTAAGCCTTATTTTTTTAAATCTTTACAGGGAATGGCCGTAACAAAGTTGCGATAACAACTACGGAAGCACTGACCAGTAGTCGCAGAAGATTGCACCGCAAAAAGCGAGCAGCAGTTCTTAATAGACTAGGAGAAAAAAAAAGGCACGTGAAGCTATATTTTATCCTCATAGAAATATGTAAGTCCTAAAAGAAGGAGGCAAATCATAAATCAAGAGGAACGCTCGGCGCCATTTTTATTTTTATTTACTTCCTTTTTTTCCCCCCTTTCATTTTTTTTTTCCGGTTCTTTTTTATTGTGAGAGGTTTTTTTTTCTTTGGGCACTGAAACCGTCACGATGGATATTGATCTCGTCAGTTGAATGTGAAATAGTGGTCGCACTCTGGATCTGGGATATATGTCCACAGTAAAGAAATTCGTAGTTTATATTGGATTCGGTTTTGCTTTATTTGTATGATTAAGTTCTTATTCTTTATGTTTTACTTTTTGGGTGCATTTTGGTGAGGATTAAATTCGATTTTCATTTTTTTTTTAATTAAAACACCTGTAGTATTGAATGTTCTAGATTAGATGACGTGAGACTAGTGCCTAAAAGACTCTGTTATCTTAAAATTATAAACAATCCTAACATTATATAAGCCAAATATGGTCTAATATATACATAAAGATATTCAAGTATAATTTTAATGCTTATCTGTAAAAACATAAAAATTTGTGTAATTTCCATACGTATCCATCAATCATAAAGATTATCTAGTATAATTTTAATATGTACTTATCAAACATAAAGATTTCCTATTATATTTTTAATACGTATCTATCAAACATAAATAATTTCTAATATAATTTTATTACTTGACAATCAAACATATTTTCTATTGTAATTTTAATACGTATCTATCAAACATAAATATTTTCCTATAAATATAATCTTTGCTTACCAGCTTTCTTTTTCTAAACTTTCATAATACTTCTGCATTTTAACAAATTTCGATTTCCAATTTCGTGAGTTTTTACAATACTCATAATTCACGTTTTTGACCTTTAGCTATAATCTTTCATAGGTTAACTGGAATTTCAGAATGTCACGAATAAAAAAGTACTTGGGATAATAGATTTGCAAAGCAATCGTAAAATTAAATTTAAAAAAAGTAAGTTCATCTTTGACAGTTTTGAAAAAAAAAAAGTTTCTTCATAAATAAATAAATAAATAAGCTCAATAAAGAAAATAAAAAGGTTAAATAGAACTCCGGTTTTGAAAACAAATACCTTTATATTTTTTTCCCAATACACAAAATTAGGAATTTTTTCATGGGCGTCATTTTGCAATGTCCTTGAGAGATGATTTAATTAGCTTCTTTTCATCCACTGATATGTTTACCAAGTAGATCGAGGGGAAAAAAACAGAGTAATTAATTCCCTCAATGGATTTGCTGGGATGAAATAACGAATCTTATCACAATGAAACGAAGAGAGAAATTGGGTTGACAGAAATTTCTTTTTACAGAAATCTACCCATTTTTTTTTTCTTCTGTTAATTAAAGGTTAAGACTGTTAAAACTATTTTTTCTCGCAGTTAGTGGACAAACGAGATATTCAAGTTAAATTCAATTATAAACTATAAAATAGTTATAAAAAATTAAAAACGTGCATAAAAAAGATGAAATATCCGCATAAGGTTGAAAATAAATCTTTTTTTTTTTTTTTTTTACATTTTTTTAGTTTGGATATTATATTATTAAAATATCTAACAGTTATTAAATATATCCCATTTTAATAAATCATTATTAAACTATACATATATATCTAGCACTCGATGATGGTTTTGAGTCCCGACGGTGCCATGTATGCTTTTATTGGTTTGGAATACACTTTAAACCATAACCGTAGTCCCGGTCTAATATGACTGAAGAGAGTTGGGTTGACAATTCTACCCTGTAAAAAGAAAATATCTTCTGTCCCGAAATCTGCCTCTTTTATACTTCAAAAATTGCGATTTGCAATGCTTATAAACCAAACAGAGCAATCTAGATACAAAGAACCCACGAACTTAGAAATAAAGAAGAAAGCTTAGGAATCGTTATATTCATTGACTTTTTATTAAATTCGGTATTAATTAAAAACTATCCAATCTTTCTCATATGAATGCAAGTAAAAAAATATTTTTGCTACAGATTTTCTTTTATTCGTAGCAAATCGTAATTCTTGACTCTTACACATGTAAAAGACAAATTGAAATACCATTGCTTCTAAGCCAAAAGATCGTGGACTTGGAAGAAAGAAAGTCATTCATTGACTTCTCATTAAATCTAATATTAATTAGCGTTATCTAATCCTTTTCATCACTTTCCTTCTATTTTCGCATGAATGTAGGCAATAAATTATGGCAGTTTTATTCTTCTAAATTGGGGATTTCTACTTTTACAAATGAAAAAAAAACGTATGCCCCAAAGGTCTGCAGGCTTGGAAGAATAGAAATTCATTATTCTCTTGACTTTTAATTAAATCTAGTATTAATTATTGTTAACTAATCCTTTTCATATGAACATGGGCAATAATTTATAACCTTTTTTTCTTTCTAAATTGAAATTTTCAGTGCTAACAAATCCTCCATTAATCTTTTAATTATACATCACCTACTAATATGAATATAAGCAATAAATTATAACAATTTCAGTTTCTTTTAATTTGTATAAATCACTAACTTCAAAATTTACAAGGGAAAAAATGAAATCGAAATCGTTTAACAGCATATTGCTGTATGCAGTTATTGTGCTGTATTTTCAATACAAATTTATTGTATTCTTAAATATCTTATTATTGTTTAATGTCCTTGAAAAATAATGTGTGCTGCATTAGCATAGTCAAGTTATCAGGGATTTCTTTTATACTTTAAAAATTGCGATTGGCAATACTTATAAATGAAAAAGATCTATCTAGATACCAAGAATGCAAGAACTTACAAAAAAGAAAATCGTTATATTCGCATTGACTTCTAATTAAATTCAGTATTAATTAAACATCCACCAATCTTTCTCATATGAATGTAAGCAAAAAATATAGTTGTTACAGATTTTCTTTTATTCGTCGCGTATTGTAATTCATGGCCCTTACATATGTAAAAGACAAATTGAAATACCATTGCTTCTAAGCCAAAAGTTCGTGGACTTGGAAGAAAGAAAGTCATTCACTGACTTCTCATTAAATCTAATATTAATTAGCGTTATCTAATCCTTTTCATCACTTTCCTTCTATTTTCGCATGAATGTAGGCAATAAATTATGGCAGTTTTATTCTTCTAAATGGGGAACTTCTGCTTTAACAAATGGAAAAAAACGAAAGCACCAAAGGTCTGCAGGCTTGGAAGAATAGAAATTCATTATCCTCATTGACATTTAATTAAATCTAGTATTAATTAGCGTTAACTAATCCTTTTCATATGAACGTAGGCAATAATATTTATAGCAGTTTTTTTCTTTCTAAATTGAAAATTTCTCTGCTAACAAATCATCTATTAATCCTTTAATTATACATCATCTACTAATATGAATGTAGGCAGTAAATTATAAAAATTTTATTTTTTATTATTTCTTGTAAGTCTTGCATCTACAATGGGAAAAAAAAAAATCGAAAATGAATCGAATCTCTTGTATTTTCAATACAAATTTATTGTATTTTTAAATACCCCGTTACTGTTTAATGTTATCGAAGAATAATCTTTACAGTATTAGCATAGTGAAGTTATTAGCAATAAAAGTAATTACTTGCTGCGGTTTATAACGTATTTTTTTGTTATTTAATAAACTGAAAAAATGCTTTTTCTTAGTGTTTAACATCAGTGGTAAAGCGTTCCACTGGTGAGAATTAGGACTGAGGCTGAAACCGCTGGCATTATTTATATATTGAAAGTAAAAACATTGTATAAAAACATTTTTCTGAAAATTTCCTTTTAGATAGAATAAACTGTCAGTTATATATATATATATATATATATATATATATATATACTGAAGTGACAAAAGTCATGGGATACCTCTTAATATCGTGTCGGCCCTCCTTTCGCTCGGCGAAGTGCAGCAACTCGACGTGGCATGCACTCAACAAGTCGTTGGAAGTCTACTGCAGGAATATTGAGCCATGCTGTCTCGATAGACGTCCATAATTGTGAAAGCGTTGATGGTGCAGGATTTTTTGCACGATCAGACCTCTCGATGATGTCTCATAAATGCTCGATGGGATTCATGTCGGGCAATCTAGGTGGCCAGATCATTCGTTGGAATTGTCCAGAATGTTCTTCAAACCAATCACGAATAGTTGTGGCCCGGTGACATGGCGCATTGTCATCCATAAAAATCTCATCGTTGTTTGGGTACATGAAGTCCATGAATGGCTGCAAGTGATCTCCAAGTAGCTGAACATAAGCATTTCCAATCAATGTTCGGTCCAGTCGCACCAGAGGACCAAGTCCATGCCATGAAAAAACAGCCCACACCATTACGGAGCCACCACCAGCTTGAACAGTGCCTTGCTGACAGTTTGGGTCCATGGCTTCGTGGGGTCTGCGCCACACTCGAACCCTACCATCAGCTCTTACCAACTGAAATTGTGACTCATCGGACCAGGCCACGGTTTTCCATTCATCTAGGGACCAACCGATATGCTCACGTGCCCACGAGAGTCGCTGCAAACGATGTCGTTCTGTCAGTAAAGGCACTCGAGTCGGTCTTCTGATTGAATAGCCCAAGAAAGCCAAATTTCTCCGCACCATTCTAACAGACAAGTCCCTTGTACGTGCCACATTGATTTATGCGGTTATTTGACGCAGTGTTGCTTGTCTGTTAGAATTTACGACTCTTTGCAGACGTCGCCGGTCTCGGTCGTTAAGTGCAGGCGGTCGACCACTGCGCTGTCCATGGTGGGATGTTATGCCTGAAATTTCATACTCTCGGCACACTCTTGACACAGTGGATCTGGGAATGTTGAATTCCCTAACGATTTCCGAAATGGCATGACCCATGCGTCTAGCTCCAACTAACATTCCGCGTTCAAAGTCTGTTAATTCCTGTCGTGCGGTCATCATCACGTCAAAACCTCTTCACATGAATAACTTGAACAGAAATGAAAGCTCTGCGAAAGCACTGCTCATTTATACCCGTTCTACGCGATGCTACAGCCATCTGAAAATTTGCATATTGCTATCCCATGACTTTTGTCACTTCAGTGTATATACAAAATAGTAAAATATAACATGAGCAAGATTACAATAATTTTTCTTTTAAAAAACAGAAAGTAATACCGTTTCCTTCAATATAAAAATAAATGATAAAAAAAACAAATAGTTAATAAAAGATACATTTTAACAGACAGCAAGTTTTTGGCGAGACCCACTTTACCCGTTGTTATTAAGTTTCCACTTCCAAAAATAACAAATTTGGTATTGATCCTAATTATAAATGATATTTTTGCAGATATGTTTAGCTAACTTTTAAAAACATAAAATGTCTAATTGCGGTTAAATGTGTTGATCGATTATTGAAACTGAGTATGATGGATCTTTTCTCGTGGACTTTTTTATTCTAATTTTACGCACGTCATTAATATTTTCTCAACAAAACTATTAATTATTGGAGCTCGGAAAAGCTAGTTCATATCTGCAATAATGTCCTAGTTTAAAACACCTTTTAGCGAAGTAAAAAAATTGTCGACTAGGATATGTCACGATAGTATCGAACAAGCCAATTAATAGCCATATATTGTAATAAACGAGGTTGTCATATTTTTCTAAATGTTTACAAAAATTTTAACACATTTTGTAAATTATTGACGATTAGGGTATTTGATCAAAAGATCTAAAATACTATCTAACCCATATATGATAAAAAGATAAGAAATATTTCCATTTGCTATAAAATAAACTGTATTAAAAATTTCTGTTCATCCCAATTATTTTTATTAATACTTTTGCTTTATTATAATGCAAAGTGTTTGTTAACTTAAAGTATTTCCAAAACTTAGGATTTTAAATGTTTTTGATATGATTTTAAGTGTTTTTCATGTCATTAAATCATAAAAAATTATACATCATCATGATATGAAAAATATTTTTAAAACGAAATGTTTATTAATTTGTCTGAGTTTAATATAATGTTAAATATTGAATGTTTTCATGGAATTAGAAATTCTTAGCAAATATTTCTTAGAATTTTGACGTATATACTTCACAAAATGAATTTCATTTTTCAAAATTTCCTTTACAATTCCTTCAGCTCTTTGTTACAATAAAAACTCGATTCCATGCAAATTAGCAATTTTTGTTATTATACTAGTTGAATTTTTTTTATTATAAAAATTAGATAATCTTTACGTTATCATTTATTACATCAGCTACTTTTAACATAACATTTATATTAAATGAAAAATTAAATTCACTACTCGTATTGAAATTTATTAAACACTTGCATATTCAATATTTGCTTTGAATTATTCATTTAAATATCAGCATCCGTTTAGCTGTCGTATTATTTAAAATACCTTAAAAATATTTCTCTTTCGAATGTATTATTAAGTACTCAAGATAAATAAAATATAAAAAAGATACAATTTATTCTTATTTCATAAAGCACTCATTTTTCCAAAATATAATCACAATTTAAATTAACTCTTCTTTTGTATTATTGCGAAGTCTAATATTTCTGAATCTTCTGTTCTGACTTCTTTCACCAATGATTTTCTGCAGAACTATTTTTATTTCAATTGTTCAGCCTAATCTTGTAAATTCTCTTTCAGCTCTCTCTAATAAGAAGGGAGAAACATGAATCTTTAATGAGTTAAGGTATTCTGAGATTCTGATTTGAATATTTCCAATTAGGAACCTTAGAATCTTACTAGGAAATCCAAACTTTTTTATTTGCTTTGATAAAGTTTTAATAATTCCGAAAACAGCTTTTGATCAGTATTTTTTTTTCAGTTTTAAAATAAATTTTTATAATAATAACAATCCATTTAACGCGCTTTGAGTTGCAATTTCATATCCTATCTATACCCATGCTTATGATTTTTATTTTACATGGTATGCATTGTTTGAGAACACAGTGTGAGTTTTGCAAAATTTTAAATGTGCAAGTTAATATAAATTCAAATCTTTTCCTAGAAAAAGATACTTTGAAAGTCTGGAGGAACTATTAATATCTTACATATCCGTAACGTAAACAAACGATTAAATTTTTCAGTAAAAATTATTAGTTCCACTGAAAAATTAATCGTTTTTAAAAAATTTCTAGTTTTACTATATTTTATAAAAGCTTGCTTTAAAATAAAATTTGAAAAAGAATCGACATTCTCAAAGTTTTCGCATTAGACGTCAGTTATTTAGGATAGTATTCTGCTTGTCTTATGTTTAGCTAGAGTATTGTTTGGTTACATATGATGAATCTTTTCTTCTCTGAAAGAGATTGCGAATGATATTATCATCTATATTGTAATTTCATATCCTATCTATATCCATGCATATAATTTTTATTTTGCATGGTATGTATTGTTTGAGAACATGCAAACAGCCTAACGTGTGAAGTCGTTTAACGTGTGATTTTTCAAAATGTTGGCCACTTTTACTTTCTTTTCTCCCCATCTCATCCTCGTAACTATTTCTTTACATTTGAATTATATGTATTTATTGATGTGATGCGCCCGATTCGTGGCTAAGTGGCAACGCACGCCATTGATGAGCATTAGAGTAGCCGTTACAGCTGTTACAAAATGTTGAAATAACAACAAATGATGTTTCCTATTTTTATTGTATTTTAAAAACAGAGAAATTAATAAAAATTGATACCTAAGTACTGATTTTTATTTTCATTCCCCACCATTTTTTTCCTAGATATGTTTGTTATCACTGTGAACAGTCTTTGTCAAATATTTAATGCATTTCATCTAAATTTTAGTCCTTTTAAAATATTATTCCATTTTTGGAATTACTTTTTTGGTATTAATGTACTCTAAATAAATGACACTGACATCATCTTTGTATAATAAAAATAATAATCCTCATTTTAGTGAGATGAGACACAGTTTAATATTAACTTTGCTGTTCTTCATTCCACATGCAAACATTCTAAGCATACATTATTGTCCTAATAGGTTATGGTTATGTTAATGGTGTTACAGTTGGCGCTGTAAGTGAGAGGGCGATCTGGCTGGTTCGTATTGCATCCTTGCTTGGCCGGAGTATCTGCCTTTTCTTTGCCTTGCACATCGCTGTGGCCTGGAACCCATTGCAACGCGACTAATAAGCAGTTGTAGTGGTTTTTGGCACTCGGCCACCTCTAGCTCTTCTAGGATGGACAGTGAACATATGGTAGTAGTTAACCTCCAAGTGGTGTTAATCACTCCCTGGGTGATGCGCTACTGCACCTTGCAAATGAACTACATGTCTACGCTTAACACGAATCCTGGACAGTCGGTATATTTTTATTACCATGGGCAATCTTTGGCAAATGTTTAATGCTACATTTGATGCAAATTTTAGACCATTTGATGTATTATTGCATTTAGGCCATTATTTTTTGGGTGTTAATTTACTGTAAATAAAATGTCACTTTTGTGTCTTCTTTGTCAAATAAAAGTATTCTTCATTTTAGTGGGAGGAGTTGAGTTTAATGTTAACTTTGCTATTCTACATGCAAACATTCTACAACATGAAAATGTTTTAATTAAATTTCACTTGGCGCTTTCGCTTTTGCTTCCCTTCTTTCATAATTATCGGTACGAATGGATTTCAACAAAATTAACCGATATCCAATTTTGTGAGTTTTTACAATACTCATAATTAACTTTTTCACCTCTAGCTATAATCTTTCAGGGGTTAACTGAAATTTCAAAGCGTCAAAAATAAAAAAAAATTTGGACAGCAAATTCGTAAAGCAATCGTACGATTAAATTGATAAAAAAAGTAAGTTCAACTTTGACATTTCTGAAAAAAAGTTTCTTCATAAATACATAAATAAACTCAATAAAGAAAATAAAAAGGTTAAATAGAACTCCGGTTTTGAAAACAAATACCTTTAGTTTTTTGTTTTTTTTTACCCCAATACACAAAATTAATAATTTTTTCATGGCCGTCATTTTGCAATGCCCTTGGAAGATGATTTAATTAGCTGCTTTTCATCCACTGATATGTTTACCAAATAAGACAGGAAAAAAAATCAGAATAATTAATTCCCTCAATGGATTTGCTGGGATGAAATTAGGAATCTTATCATAATGGAACGAAGTGCGAAATTGGGTTGACAACAATTTCTTTTTACAGAAAACCAACAGTTTTTTTTTCTTCTGTACTTAATTAAAGGTTAAGACTGTTAAAGTCATTTTGTCTCACAGTTAATGGGCGGACGAGATTTGCAAGTTAAAATCAATTGCAAATTAGTTATAAAAAATTATAGGCATTCATCAATAAAAAAGATGAAATATTCATGTAAGAATAAAAATAAATATTTCTTTACACTTCTTATGTTTGGCTATCATATTTTTAAAATATCTAATCATTATTAAATATATCCCATTTTAATAAGATGTTGTTATTAAACTATATATATATCTATATATATAATAACTGGTCCTGGTATATACGTTTGACTCTCAGACCCTAGATCTCTTTCAATTGAGTCAGCCCAACTGTTTGGAGGTCTTCGATTGCCTTCAATTGTTGAAAAACTAACATTTTTAGTTGGACTGGAGTCATTATATCAGAAATTAACACAGCACCCAGCCATCTAACACGGCTTGCTTTTATAACTTTTACAATATCAGGTTCTTCATGGTTATATTGTATTCTGTAGACATTGTTTTACCTAACAGCTCCAAAGATTTTTCTTTCAAAAATGAGCAGCGTATCTTTTTCAGATTTATTTAATTAACACTTGCTGCCATGCAAAACTATCGGTTTGATTAAGGTCTTGTAGAAGTTAATTTTTGTTTTAACATTAATAAGTTTTGATCTGAATTGGTTTCTTAGCCCATAAAAACATTTATTTGCCATAAAGTATTCCGCACTTAGCCATTTCACAATCTTTGTGAGTTGACGGTCGATATTCTCATATTTTTGATAATCCCACCCCTATTTTATGGACTTTAAAATATTCTCCTATACGTTTTCTTTCTTTTTTTTTAAATTAATATTTTATTGTGGGTTCTTAACCTAAAGTTCATGGGGTTTGAAGTAAGAAAATTATTCTTGTTGACTTTTAATTAAATGTGATTCGATTTTAATTAGACATCATCTAACACACCTGATATAAACGTAGGCACTGAATTGTAAAAGTTATAGGGATTTCTTTTCTACTTTAAAAATTGCGATTTGCAATGCTTATAAACAAAACAAAGCAATCTAGATACAAAGAATCCACGAAATTAGAAGAAAGCTTAGGAATCGTTGTATTCATTGACTTTTTATTAAATTCAGTATTAATTAAACATCCTCCAATCTTTCTCATATGAATGCAAGTAAAAAAATATTGTTGCTACAGATTTTCTTTTATTCGTAGCAAATTGTAATTCTTGGCCCTTACAAGTGTAAAAGTCAAATTGAAATACCATTGCTTCTAAGCCAAAAGTTCGTGGACTTGAAAGAAAGAAAGTCATTCACTGACTTCTCATTAAATCTAATATTAATTAGCGTTATCTAATCCTTTTCATCACTTTCCTTCTATTTTCGCATGAATGTAGGCAATAAATTATGGCAGTTTTATTCTTCTAAATTGGGGATGTCTGCTTTTACAAATGGAAAAAAACGAAAGCACCAAAGATCTGCAGGCTTGGAAGAATAGAAATTCATTATTCTCACTGACATTTAATTAAATCTAGTATTAATTAGAGTTAAATAACCCTTTTCATATGAACATAGACAATAACTGATAGCAGTTTTTTCTTTCTAAATTGAAAAATTTCAGTGCTAACAAATCATCTATTAATATTTAATTATGCATCATCTATTAATATGAATGTAAGCAATAAATTAAAACAATGTTAGTTTTTCTTAATTCGCATAAATCATTAACTTCAAAATGTACAACTGAAAAAAGGAAATCGAAATCATTTAATTGCATATTGCTGCATGCAGTTAAACAATTTCGATTAAAAATACAATTTCACGCATTTATTAGAAAACTGTTTTGCAATATGCATAAATTATAGCTATCAGCTTTGGCCCAATATCACCCTTAAAAAATTTGTCAACAAAAGTGAATTAAATTGTGTTATATCCAATATTAGAAGTTATTTAAATCACTTTCTGTTAACTTCTGTAATTTTGTTTGTTTGTTTCCGCTTAAAAATTTTCTTAATACCTAGAAAGTCAATAAATTTTAATTTTTAAACTTTTGGCAAGAGCGTAATTTAATTTGCCTCTTAAACAAGGACATAAATTTTTCAAATAATGTTAGAATATTAGTTTATACTGATATTCCAAAAGTAATAAAAAATGGGACTGCTCAAAATAAAAAGAAAAACTTATTTTCTACCATGCTAGAAGATTGTAATCGTGGTTCCACCAACCATGTTTCCTCCTACGTACTGCAAGAGCGCCCCTTGCGGCGTCGCGGTGAAAAGTTCAGTTGGCATCGAACCTGAAAGGGCGCACTGTGCAACTGGCATTGGATGACAATCTCTCATCCCGAAAGCTAGAAGTGGAAACCTTCCACTAAATATCTATTTGAATGTTCTTTAATTATGCGTGCTGTGTGTTAAATATGTTTAATTTTTTTATTATAATTGTGGTATTTGTGGGCTTCACGATAAATGTGTTATTAGACTTGGGACTCGTTTTGACCACACCCAAACAAACAACGACACATCTACTACAAGATTAAGAAACCTTCTTAAATTTATATACACTGAAGTGACAAAAGTCATGCGATAGCAATATGCAAATTTTCAGATGGCAGTAGCATCGCGTAGAACAGGTATAAATGCGCAGTGCTTTCGCAGAGCTTTCATTTCTGTTCTAGTTATTCATGTGAAGAGGTTTTGACGTGATGATGACCGCATGACAGGAATTAACAGACTTTGAACGCGGAATGTTAGTTGGAGCTAGACGCATGGGTCATGCCATTTTGGAAATCGTTAGGGAATTCAACATTCCCAGATCCACTGTATCAAGAGTGTGCCGAGAGTATGAAATTTCAGGCATAACATCCCACCATGGACAGCGCAGTGGTCGACCGCCTGCACTTAACGACCGAGACCGGCGACGTCTGCAAAGAGTCGTAAATTCTAACAGTCAAGCAACACTGCGTCAAATAAACGCAGAAATCAATGTGGGACGTACAAGGGACTTGTCTGTTAGAACTGTGCGGAGAAATTTGGCTTTCTTGGGCTATTCCAGCAGAAGACCGACTCGAGTGCCTTTACTGACAGAACGACATCGCTTGCAGCGACTCTCGTGGGCACATGAGCATATCGGTTGGTCCCTAGATGAATGGAAAACCGTAGCCTGGTCCGATGAGTCACGATTTCAGTTGGTAAGAGTTGATGGTAGGGTTCGAGTGTGGCGCAGACCCCACGAAGCCATGGACCCAAACTGTCAGCAAGGCACTGTTCAAGCTGGTGGTGGCTCCGTAATGATGTGAGCTCTTTTTTCATGGCATGGACTTGGTCCTCTGGTGCGACTGGACCGAACATTGACTGGAAATGCTTATGTTCAGCTACTTGGAGATCACTTGCAGCCATTCATGGACTTCATGTACCCAAACAGCGATGGGATTTTTATGGATGACAATGCGCCATGTCACCGGGCCACAACTGTTCGCGATTGGTTTGAAGAACATTCTGGACAATTCCAACGAATGATCTGGTCACCTCATGAATATCATCGAGCATTTATGGGACATCATCGAGAGGTCTGTTCGTGCCCAAAATCCTGCACCATTAACGCTTTCACAATTATGGACGTCTATCGAGACAGCATGGCTCAATATTCCTGCAGAAGACTTCCAACGACTTGTTGAGTCCATGCCACGTCGAGTTGCTGCACTTCGCCGGGCGAAAGGATGGCCGACACGATATTAAGAGGTATCCCATGACATTTGTCACTTCAGTGTATAAATGAAATTATTTTCTCGTGTTATAAAGCAAAACTAAAGCAAATTTAGATTCGATACACAACGAATGATTTAATTTCCACATCACCCAGGAGGTAAAAATCTCGATGCGTTTTTTAATAGAGGTGTCGCTAGGTGCCCTAATCTTATTTTTGATGCCAGGATTAATGATGTAAATTGCTTAGAAGAAGTTAAACTATTTTATATCGTCTTGGTGTAGAAAGATAAAAAAATGCAACTATTTTGATTTTGCTTATCCATTTGTAAAGGCAGTTAGCTTTTCTTGATATATATTTCCAGCATTTCCGTACTGTTAAAAGCTCCTTGAAATATTAATTTTTGAGGAATCACAGCTTAGATTTGATTTACGAGTTTAGGTGACTTTAATAGCATCAGCAATAATTCTAGTTATTAGGAGGGTAAAAATTGGCTGCCAACGAATACAAATCATGAAAAAGTGCACGTTTATCATAAACAAAATGCATGCCTATCCAAGAAATTCAAGGGAGTCTTTCTAGTTCCAACCATAAACAGTCCAGTTATAGTCAGATTCCTTTATCTTTTTACCAAAAAATCCAATCAGCAAAATCAGACCAGCACTATACGACAATAATATTCAACTCAAAACAAGTCATAAGAAAATCACAGTCAGTATAGTTGTTGTTGTTGTAACATATGGCTTTATTGGAAATCAATCCATTACAATAAGGGTCACACATAAAGAAGGAACAAACACAACAAAACAAATATACAACAAGACAGCAATCGATAATAAGTTGGTCTCACACACCTCAAAAAGTCAAAGGGGGAGAGAGTAAATATAGAGGGTAGACACTTTTTTAGTCCATGGGACCCCTGACCTCCCATTATAACTACAACACTTCTCCTTGGAGCTAAGCCTCCCTGTTTAGTCCTGGACATTTCAAAAGATGTTCTGAATTCATTGTTCTGATCTACATATTGGGCAAGTGTTCAAGGCCAGGACACCTATCCTGTTAAGGTGTTCCGCAAGACAATCATGTCCGGTTCTTAATCAAATGTTGGCAACCGCCTCTTTACATGGTCTAGTGTTAAAGATTTTCCAGTTGTCTTGAATATTGTGCCACTTTCTGTCTTCAGATTTAGTTATGAGATTATGTTTCAGTTTCTTAAAAATTTCTCTATGAAATTTTTTTTGAAAGATTCTGGTGAAACTTGTTTCTTTCCAATACAGTCAGTATAGTGAAATGACTTTTCATAAAATCGTTTTCCTTCCACAATAAAACTCATCCTAAATCCGTTTGAAAAATCCAACACAAATTAATACACCTCTTTCTCCTTTACAAGAGAGTTACAATATCGCACAAGTCAAAAAAATCGCAAAATCAATATATACTAAATCGCAATCAAACTAATCACAGGCCACGAACACAATATGAATAGTAACAGCACGATGATATATCCTAATTATGCCGTTTTTGCATTGCTATAACTATATATTTTACGTAACTATTAATGTTAAAATCACTCATATTGTTATGATTGGCATTGTTAAATTTTACCTTTATTACTATTAAAACAATGAGAATAAAAAACCTATATACTATAAAACAATGTTTTTCAATAGAAATATTGGAAAAGTAAGTTTATCTTCACCAAGAAATTGTTTAGCAATATTTACAATATTTAGTTCTTTAGTTGTATATAATATTAGCGTTGAATCTTAAAAGAAATAGAAAGTTGCAATATTTTTAGTAATAAACTAATTGTTTTTGTCTTTAAGTGTTGCTAAGTAATGATTGTTGATATGTGTCTTGTTGCTATGTTGTTTGTTGTTGTGTTGATATTTTTGACTTTAAGTATTTAGTTAAAAGAGTAAAAAAATTCCGAAAGAAATAGTAGTTGATAACTTTCATACTTCTGCAATTCAAAATGACCATGAAGTGGATGAAGAAACTCAAAATGAAATGCCTTCAAGAGATTTATAAAGTGACAATTCCCGCAGAAAATAAGAAAGAAAAAGAAAAACCTGTTCGGAAATATCGCAAATGGAAGATATCATCAGATAGGAAGACAATAAAATTTTTGGAGACCACACGATATCAGTGCTTATAATTAATTCGCTTTTAAAGCTGTTCGTTCGTTAAGATTTTGTGGTGACAGTAATTAGAATTCGCGCGGTATATTTGAAGCGTTTTATTTTTAGAACGTTAGTTGACGTATTAAAATCGGCATTACAACTTAAATTTTTCTGTGGACTTGTGCTGTTGTTCAAGTATTCTATATTCATTTGCCATGGCTATGCAAGTACAGAAATGGATGATAGGTGAATGGAATGGTGTTATTATCAGCCTGCAAAATGGATGAAAGGGCCTCTGAAAGCTTATTTTTTTATGAATTGCATAAATTGTTCTGTGGAATTGGTTTTTGTATGGAAATGGATTGATTGCTAGTAAGTACGAATGCCCAAAGTGCCTTTCTGATATGAAATTGGTTGATTATCTTGATATTTGTGATGGAAAAACATGGGCGTGTCGAAAAAAAAAGGAACAAATGCTCATCAGATTAGAAGATCAGTGAGAAAGGATACTTGGTTTGATCAAAGTAATTTGAGTATGGCTCTAATTTTAATGCTAATGTGTTCTTAAGTGAATGAAATTCGGTGCAAAAGTGCTATGAATGATTTATTGGTTTCGAATCAGACGATACAGATTGGCATGAATTTTGTAGTGAGGTGTGCATGGATGAGTGTTTAAATTTTATGATCGGAAGTGTTGGAAGAATTGTTGAAATAGATTAATCAAAATTTGGTAAAAGAAAGTATAATAGAGGTAAGCATGTTGAGGGTAAATAGGTATTTGGAAAAGTATTAAATACTTTTTTGAAATGGTAGAAAATAGAAGTGCAGATGTGTTGTTAGAAATAATTAAAAGAAGAATACTTTATCTGTATTATCAGACAGTTGTAGTTGTGCCATTGCCTTTTACATGAGAGTTCTATACATTTGACGGTCAACCATAATATAGCATTTAAAGACCCGGATACAAGAGTCCATATAAATGAAATGGAAGGTACTTGGAGTGTTGTGAAACTTACTACACAGTATTGTTCGCTGGCATGAAATACTGGGAGTACCATTCGCTTCAAGAAACCCGCCGTCAGGAACATTTTGATAATTATTTGGTTGACATCTGTAAAATTTTTCATGATTTTACCGAAGGAATAAAACGTTCGTTTACACCATAGATGAAAAACATACTACAATAAAAGGTAAGTTATTCTCTGTTTTTTTTTTTTTTTTTTTTTTTTTTTTTTTTTTTTGTTAGTAATGATTTATCATTTTAATTCGGCTCCGTAAAATACATGACATATTTTTTGTCAAAATAAAAACAGCAAATCAATAATCAAATAGAAATCTTGAATCTCAATTATTTTAATACTTAATGGATTATTATATACTTTTAACAAAAGAAAAATGCAATTGTTGTGTAAAAATCAAATGTGGTTTGTTGATAAATATGTTATACGTTTTGCTAATAGAAATTAGTAGCGAAATACCTAACATTAAAAAAAATACAATTTGTCTTTCTGTCCTTGATTCCAATTGTATAGAATATAGAGACAAGAATAGAAAGCTAATTAAGCTGCGAGGAACTGATTAATAAAAAAAAATCCAACACAAAAAAAGAAAGCAATTAGAAGACAAACAAAAACTTTCCCCAGAAAAATTCCCGCATTTCACAATGTTAAGAATCGGGTCCACATCTAATTTTGTCTTGTGTTTAATTTGTTCTGGTGGCTTCTAAGGTGGCTTTTCTTTTTTAACGTCGCTTTCTTTCAGTTTTCAATTACAAAAACCAGGAGAATTTTTAGTTTAGTAATTAATGTAGTAGATATTTTATGACTCTGTTTCAAGAGAAGAAAAAGAAATATTTTTCTACGGTGATTGGAAAATTTTTTTTTTTTTTTTTTCTCCTGAAGTTAAAAGTTTCAAATGAAAAATTTTCTTTGTTTTGAACTGGTTTTGGACTAACCAATGCCCTATTCTGGATTTAGTAACAATTACTGCTCAAAAACCCTTTCATATAATTTTTTTTGTATGTAAAAATTTTTTTTACCATCATATTTTGCGAAAGGTTTTAAAAACTTCTGTCAATAAAAAGATACATACCTTTTTATCCTCTACATTTTCTTTTTTTTTTTCAGAATAACAAAAGAAATTAATCATTTGTGGTAATAAACAATAAATATTCTTATTTTTTTATTAGACATTATTTAGAGATTAATTTTTTATTTACTAATAATGTAAAAAAAGTTTTATCATTATATTTCGCAATAATGAAAAAAAGATATTAGAATTGGGTGAAGATTTTTTAGAAATTCCTATCAGTAAGGAAAGATTCATAACTTATAATCACTTCGTTTTCAAACTAACAAAGAAATTAATTATTTGTGGTCATAAATAATAATAATTCTTATTTTTATAGGCATTATTAAGATATTACATTTTTATTTACTAGTAATGAAAAATTCTAGCATTATATTTCACGATAATGAAAAAAAAAAAGTTGCAATTGGGTGAAGGTTTTGAAAAATTTCTGCCAGTAAAGAAAGATTCATAACTTTTAATCTCTTCATTTTCAAACTAACAAAGAAACAAGTAATATAAAAAAAAAAAAGAAATTTTAAGTTAATTCCTACTTTTTTTTTCACTATAATGCAGAAAAGTCCTTATAAATAAAGTTGAAATTTTCCTCTTACATCTGGGGCCATCTATTGGTAGATACAAGCAACTTAAATCTAAAAAAACTAAAATTAATTAATTAAATTTAATTACTGAATTAATATTTGAAAAAACTGTATTAACATCAAGTGTCATTCACTACAAGTTCAAAAAAAATGTATTTGAACTGGAGTGGATGAATAAAAAGTATTTTATTAACGATTGAAAATTTGAACAAGATATATATAGGGAGAGTGTGAACTATTAGTAGGAATTGAATTAATTATTTGTGGCCATAGATAATAACCATTCTTATTTTTATATGCATTGTTAAGAGATTAAACTTTTTATTTACTAATAATTTTTTTAAAAATTTTAACTTTATATTTCGCGATAATGAAAAAAAATTTCACAATTGAGTGAAGGTTTTGAAAAATTTCTGTCAATAAAGAAAGATTCATAACTTATAATCTCTTCATTTTCAAACTAACAAAGAAATTAATTATTTATGGCCATCAACAATAAACATTCCTGTTTTTAAATGTATTGTTAAGAGATAAATTTATTTATTTACTAATAATGTGGAAAAAAATATTTCTAGTATTCTATTTCACGATAATGAAAAAATCAAAATCCCAAGTTAGATATGCAAGAATATTACAGAATATTTTCCAACAGAAAAATTTTTGATTAGTAAAAAAAGGATAATTAAACTTAATCATTTTATAAATCAACCCGTCGATCCACACTCTGTCAAATGCTTTAGCGACATCCAGAAACATACAGTATTTTTCCAGGAAAATCCTTCAGATATGGTTTCAGTAATATTATACAGTTGGTGGGTTTTTTTTTTTTTCACGATAATGAAAAAACAAATATTGAAATTAATCATTTGCGGTGCAAAAATAAACAATAATTCTTACTTTTATATGTATTGTTAAGAGATTAAATTTTTATTTACTAATAATGATAAATTTTTAACAGTAAAATAATAGTTTAATGGTAAAATAATAAAATAATATTTTTTAATTTAATTGTTTTGATAGTCGTCATGATTTGTTTATCCGTTATTTTAATTTCTTTATTAATGAAGAAATATAGCAAATTTTCTAAAACATGTTTATGTGTTTTATGTTATGTTTATTTTTAATTTTATGTATTATGGGTTTATTTTTAAATAAAATAATAAAAATAAATAATTTCTGTCGGTAAAGAGAAAGATTCATAAAATTTGTATTTTATTATAATTATTTTAAAATTTATAAATTTTAAAATAATTATAATAAAATAAAAATTTATAAAAAATAAAAATAAATTAACAAATTTAAAAAAATAAAAATAAATTAAAAAATTTAATAAATAAAAATAAATTTATAAACTTTTTATATCATTTATTATCCTTAAATATTAAACACATTAATCACAGTATAAAAATTTTGAAAAATTATTTTGAAAAATATTTCATTATTTAATAAGAATAAATTGCAATATTCTGAGTTAGAAGTTAATAAAAGCTTTTTTTATTAATTTTTAATCTTATTTATATCCGTAAAAGTGAGTATTTTCTGTAAAAACTAAAATCAATGCAGAAATCTAAATTATATTTATTGCTATAAAGCTGATGAAGTAAAAAATCATGCTGTAATCTATTTATATAACATCTGGATGTTGTTTGAGATGCTAATGGTTTTTTCATTAGTTTTTGAAGAGTAATATTTTCTTTTTATTATTGCTTCAATTATTTTCTCATTGCTTTTGAATTTAAATCTGAATATTATGTAAATCCAGAAATATGTCAATAAAATACTCAGTTGATGTTCAATATTTCCGTGCTAATGCATATTTCATTTGTTATTATGAAATTCTCTTTTATTAATTTTAATACATGGAACTTCTGGCACTAAAATGTGATCATTAAATCATCATGATTTAAATAATCATCATTATTTCATAGGATCCGAAAAATATCCTTTTAATTACTATAATTATTTTCATTTAAGTACGCACATGTCTCTTATGATCCATGTTAAAATTAGATATTAAATTAATATTTTTAAAGCTGTTTCTTATATTATGAAATTTCAATGGTTCCACCAACATATGCGTGTGTGTTTTTATGCGAATTTTGAACATTTTAATATTGATTATAGTTTGGTAGCATGAAATTCGTGTTCGTCGTATTATTGAAAATTTAGCATAAAATTTATAAAATTCATGTTATGAAAAATATGACATAAATTTAAAATTCATGTTATAGTGAAACTGCAGTTTTAATGGCAAAATATCTAATGCATGAAAATTTGAATGATGTATGTATGAATATTTCATTAAATATAGAGTAGCTTTATGCATTTGCGTTTGAAATTTGAATTTTAGCATTCTATACAATTTCCAGTTATCATAAATATATGAATAACATTAATGCTTAAATGTCATATAAATACAATAAAAAGTTCTGATATGAATAAATCATGATTTAAATAAATCACAGTAACTTCAGGTTTTTGATTCATATGCACATTGTTCATAAACATCCTGACTTTGCATTATACTCATACAAAAACGAATGAGAGGAGTCAACAGATACATTTATGCATCCATAATATAATGCCCGAAAATCAATCACAATGAATTTATTTTTACATAACATAAAATACCACAATGTAATGTTTAATATAAAATAATGTATAATAAATAATAAATCTGTATGTAAAATGTTTAATAAATCCAATATGTAATAAATCCACAATATAATGTCCAAATATTAATCACAATGGATTTATTTTTACATAATATAAAATGCGTGTAACATCATTGAAAAAAATAGAACCATAGAAATCACAGCGTAGAAATTATGCATGCCACGTCATGGAAGCTATTAACTTTCTACAATAATTTAGTAAAAAAATAATATATTATACATTATCTATTTTAATACTTCTCAATTTTTCATTTTTTTTTTTATTATATTATTGAAAAAACATTGCATGAAGCACAGATTCAATCCACTATATGAACAAGATGAAAAATTCATTTTTAATAATTCAATCAATTGTTAATAATGATATTTTTTAATTGACTTTAAAATTTCTCTTTTGAATTCTTTTTTTTTTTAAATAGCAATGATTTAATTAAAAGCATTCTTTCTTTTTATACTATACATTTTAGATAATTACCTATTGAAAAAATGTGTTCTGTTAATCTTAAAAGGTTATGATCAAGGTTTACGAAATCTTAGCTAAATTTTATACTAAGACCTCAAACAGAACATCTAAGCATTCAATAATTTAACATTCCTTTCTTCATTATTTAAAAACATTTGGATTTAATTTTTAAATTATTATAAGATCGAATTTTAATTCTAAATAAAAGTTATTGTATATAATTAAAAATTATTTTGAATTGTGGAATATTGGTTCAAAAATCTGGACCACTCCAAATAGACGAAAAGAAATTTGACCTGGGAGTCACCTTCTCTAGTATTGTCTCTTGGATATGTCCATTCACAGGGGTATTTAAAGCTTCGATTTTTGATTGCGAATTCGTTTTATATACAAACACTTCCAAAGGTTGAAGCATGTTTTGAGTAATCTGTCGAAAAGTGTTCTCTAGCAAAGTGTAATCTTGATTAAAATCTAATAAACGCTGTTCCGAAAGTATTTCTGTAATAGTTTTGGAAATTTTATCTGAAAATATTTTTACACTGTCTTGAGAAGAATCTTCACCGCCGGACCTAGCAATTGATAATAGAGTTCTTGTCAGTGGCACTGCCATTATTGTTTTAACTTGCTCTTCAGACATATTTAGAAATTTACTGTGGCTTATTCCACCGGCCATTGAAGATGCATAAGCCTCAAGTTTTCGAAATGGGATTTGAGTTGTTTTGAACAAAGCGTTAAATGTTTCAGACTCTGTAAGAATGTCTGATATGGTTTTCAAAATACTTTGTTGGACATCACTTACCTTTTTGTTCCCGGTGAGGGAATATCTTAAAAATGCATTAGAATAGTTGAATTTCATTTTGCTGGAAGTTATTCCCAACAAAATCATCTTTAAAATATCTTTCGAAATGTCTTCCACGTCTTCATGTCCCTTCAGATATCCTTGCTTAATCATGTTGAAAGTTATTGTTTCAGCAACGATTGAAGAAATTAATAAAGATGACAAAGAAGATTCCAAATGCGAAGGCAGAACTTTCTTTGCGTGCACGTAGGATTTTAACATACTTGACGATAAATCATCTGATAATCCAAGTTTGAAACCTAAAAATTTTGATCCACAAACAGCCGAAGACAGAATCACAGACGTCTCATCATCGATGCCTCTGCCATGGCAGAATTTGACTATGTGTGTCGAATTATTTATTCCTAACGATAAAAATCTCAGAAGATTGGCGTAATTGTTGATCAACTCTGGTGAAGAATCTTTTAAAGATGATGACATATGCGAATCAGGATCTGGTAATCGACTTAGTCGCCACAAAATATTTCCAGCCAAGTTCCCAGCATACATTTTAATAACATGATCCGATACTTGAGCAGTCATGTATCCACTTTCTGTGATTATTTCCGCCAAAATGTCACCAATAGTAGTTGCTATGCAGTTGACGTCATCACAATAAACAGGAGAACTAGGAAGAACCATTCGTAAAAGGTGCTTCAAGGCAAATTCTTCAACACCGTCATTGTCGTCGAACATTGGTGAATACCCAGTCGCCTTGGCTATCTCAGCAACATATGTGATAGCAGTTTTGACATAAAGATATGGCACTCCAAATTTTCGATGAAATCCATTAAACCTTAGTAATGCTTCTATAACAGGTTTCGTGAATTCCACTTTAATAGTCTCCAAATCTTTTTCTGGTAGTTCCTGGCTACTTGATGCCGCCAAAGCAAAATGACCACTAGTAAAAATTAAAAAGAATACTACAAAAATGTTTAAGACAAGACGTTTTATTCCAATCATGTTTTAAAAATTATTTAATATATGTTGTAAAAATGGAAGTTAGTAATAGACAAATAAAAAATTGGCTGCCCTATAAAAAGATGTATCGATATCAGAAAATATCTACCGAAATAAAAAACAGTCATAGAATTTAATGCCTCTGCAATCAACTAAAACCACGAGACTTAAAAGGATTTCAGGATTTGTTTTGATAGACATTAAAACAAATGTTTAAACTATATTATTATTTGTTGGCTTTTCCTAGGAGAAATGCCCACTGAACAAATAATGTACCACTCACTGGATGCGACTGCAGCAGTGTTTTTGCTTATAAGGTCATCTCAAATTGCGTAGGATAAACAGTAGATCATGTCTATTACCCATATGGTATTATCTTAGGAAATGCAATTGATGTCGACTTTGGACAAAAAACGTGGTTTATCTAACGAAATCGTTTATTTG
The DNA here is from genome assembly GCA_021605075.1 of Caerostris darwini. NCBI lineage: Eukaryota > Metazoa > Arthropoda > Arachnida > Araneae > Araneidae > Caerostris > Caerostris darwini. Next base: position 89,260 of record BPLQ01014865.1, read on the forward strand.
TTTATGTACTAATGCAGTTGGAAAACAGCTGAATCTTAAATTTCTTCTATAAGTTTCAATATTTTTAATGCGATATTTCGTAAGAATTTTGGGGTTAAAAATAATCGGATAATTTTTATTATTTATTTGATAAATAAACAAAATTTAATATCTGTAACAAATGTAATTCGGGTTTATTTCATAGTTAAACAAATAAGCAAAGAATGAACATTTTACCTTTTTTACATGACGGTTTATATAAAAAAAAAATTTGTATACATGATACTGGTTTACAAATTCACATGCATCTCATCTTACATTTACGAACAATATAATGTGTATGAATATTATTTATTATATTCTCGTCAATACATGGTTTACAGTATCACAGGTAAATAAACCATGAAAAAAAACGAGAAAAAAAATCCTTTTTCGAAACAGTAAGTTGTTTTCAAAATCAAAATTGGATTGGTTTCATAAAATAAATAATATCATGGTTCTTTCATTATGTATAATTGAAAAGAATTTTAGCTTGACATATTAATTCATAATTTTTAGTTACTGATTTTGTTTCTGTTAAACAAATTTTGGCATAATGAATATGTCATAAAATTGACATATCGTTAAAAATGAGACAATTAGTTAGAGATGATAGACATTTTAAGTTTTTTTTGTAAGATAATAAACATTTAAACTTGATAGACATTTTATGTTGTTGTTTTTTTGTAACATAAATTTTGTTGTTGGTTTTCTATATGACTTGTTTATATAACAATATGGAAAGAATATTCAATGTAAGCAAATTATAAAAAAAAAACATTCTATCTTTTATATTGGTATTCAAAATTAGGAAAAAATTTACTTTTAGTGGATTATCTCCAGAACTGCAAGACAGACTGCAAGGAAATTAAGTATATTAAAAGATTTATATAGTACAAAGTTTTTTAAAAACACAACAGTTATAGTAAGCATCATGATCGTACATAAGATTGCACAGGACCTTAAGATATAAAATAGAGATTAAAATATCGAACACAAAAGTATGTTAAAAATGATATAGTTCCCCTATTACAGCTCTCACAGAGGGAATTCATACTGGAAATCAATTAGGTTATAAGTTCCTGTGAAAGTCGGTTCTTTTCCGGCTGATTTCAAATCTTGGATAGTTCATTAGCAACTCCATTCTACCTCGATCGAAGTAGACAGCGAATTACAGTTGCCCTCTCCTTACATCCCGGATAGGCTCTATAAGGTTTAGGTCTGGAGATCTGGCTGGCCAATAGATCTGGCGATTACCTTCACTTTCCAGAAATTCGTCGACCAGATGAGCCTCCTGTACATTGTCATCTATTACGATGAAATCAAGGCCAACAGTACCACTGAAAAGGCAATCAGAGATGTCCAAGGTCCTACTCTATACATCACAACAATCACAGAGGCTCTGACAATGGCATGGAGACTATCATGACAATGACTATCCAACAGGATACTATCTCCCACCCTCAAACCTCTGCTGTCAAAGTAATCTTTTTTTTTAATGTTGTAAGACAGAAAGTAAGTCACCGGTTTTCTTCATATAACATTTCTACGTCGAGTTATACTGGACGGAAATAAATAAAGAATAGAATAGTCCCTTATAATGTCTGGTCCAAAGTGGATGATCTCTATAGAATGCTACTTCCACTCCTGTGAATAGAAGCGAGCGGGAAGTAAATATCGGGCTCTCATGCAAACAGATTTCTTTTATGTAGTCTACTAGAAATAGTAACTCTCGAAATTCTGATTCCTATGTCTACATGAGATCACGTGAGAGCTAAGATGCTGCCATTACGCCTTGCTGTAATGGACAAATATCGATCTTAATTGCTCGTTCGTTGCACTTGAAAGTCTTTACTAACCTTTCTCCTTTCATTCATTTAATATCTTTTTTAAATGTTTCCGTAATTGGACACGATGATGGTGTATTTAGGTCTCTAGGTTGTCTTTAAGTCTCTATTAGTGTTTTTCAGTCTTCGTCTTCACTTGAGACTGCTCTTTATCTGGGTTCCCCAAGATTTGCCCTCTCGTTCCATCATCTAAACTTTGTGAATACTCATTTTAATAGTTTCCATTTGTAAGGTTTAATTATAACCGTGAGATGTCGCGGTTATAACTGGTAACTGTGACCAGAAACTGGGTCCTTAACTGTGGTCCAGTGTGGTAAGTGGCAGTTGCGGTGAGATCTTGAGACCACGAGATGAACGCTAGGAGCGTCAGATCAAAACAGACGGTCAGGGACCGGCTCTTGGCTTTTAGATATACACTGAAGTGACAAAAGTCATGGGATACCTCTTAATATCGTGTCGGCCCTCCTTTCGCCCGGCGAAGTGCAGCAACTCGACGTGGCATGGACTCAACAAGTCGTTGGAAGTCTTCTGCAGGAATATTGAGCCATGCTGTCTCGATAGACGTCCATAATTGTGAAAGCGTTGATGGTGCAGGATTTTGGGCACGAACAGACCTCTCGATGATGTCCCATAAATGCTCGATGGGATTCATGTCGGGCGATCTAGGTGGTCAGATCATTCGTTGGAAGTGTCCAGAATGTTCTTCAAACCAATCGCGAATAGGTGTGGCCCGGTGACATGGCGCATTGTCATCCATAAAAATCCCATCGTTGTTTGGGTACATGAAGTCCATGAATGGCTGCAAGTGATCTCCAAGTAGCTGAACATAAGCATTTCCAGTCAATGTTCGGTCCAGTCGCCCCAGAGGGCGAAGTCCATGCCATGAAAAAAACAGCCCACACCATTACGGAGCCACCACCAGCTTGAACAGTGCCTCGCTGACAGTTTGGGTCCATGGCTTCGTGGGGTCTTCGCCACACTCGAACCCTACCATCAGCTCTTACCAACTGAAATCGTGACTCATCGGACCAGGCCACGGTTTTCCATTCATCTAGGGACCAACCGATATGCTCACGTGCCCACGAGAGTCGCTGCAAACGATGTCGTTCTGTCAGTAAAGGCCCTCGAGTCGGTCTTCTGATTGAATAGCCCAAGAAAGCCAAATTTCTCCGCACCATTCTAACAGACAAGTCCCTTGTACGTCCCACATTGATTTCTGCGGTTATTTGACGCAGTGTTGCATGTCTGTTAGAATTTACGACTCTTTGCAGACGTCGCCGGTCTCGGTCGTTAAGTGCAGGCGGTCGACCACTGCGCTGTCCATGGTGGGATGTTATGCATGAAATTTCATACTCTCGGCACACTCTTGACACAGTGGATCTGGGAATGTTGAATTCTCTAACGCTTTCCGAAATGGCATGACCCATGCGTCTAGCTCCAACTAACATTTCGCGTTCAAAATCTGTTAATTCCCGTCGTGCGGTCATCATCACGTCAAAACCTCTTCACATGAATAACTTGAACAGACATGAAAGCTCTGCGAAAGCACTGCGCATTTATACCTGTTCTACGGCGATGCTACTGCCATCTGAAAATTTGCATATTGCTATCCCATGACTTTTGTCACTTCAGTGTAAATAGTATTGTAGAAGAGGCACAGGGTGCCAAGTGTATGCATATAGTAATTGTATAAATAAAATATTAATATTATTAAAAAGAGAATATTCCATCCTGACACAACTAGCTGCTAGTATAGCAGCTAACACATTTGAATTTCACGAATGTCGAAAAATATTTTCAACGAAATACGGTTAAGTATGTAAGAAATTTCCAAGTGAATTTCTAAAGCTTTTTCTCTACTTACGTATCCAACAATAGAGATTTTGGGCCTGGATGACCGAGTGTCTAGCGCTCTGGTGATCGGTGCCACAGGTTTCGGGTTCGAGTCCCAGCGGTGCCATGGATGTTTGTAGTGGTTCGGAATCCACTTTAAGCCATAGGTCCCGGTCTCCTATGACTGTGAGAGCGTCACGGAGTAAAAGTCAGCTTCTACCTACGGGTGCTCCAACAGAACAGAAGCTGGCCCCCTTTCCTCCATCCATGAGTAGACTACTCACGGCATGCCCGTCCCGCACTGCAGGACACTGAGGATATGTCACAACAACAACAACAATAGAGATTTTATCTTTGCTTAGAAACATTCGTTAATTTACTTGCTTGAAATTATATTTAAATGCCTATGAAAAATAGTTATAAATGAAATACAAGTCAATAAAGTTTTGTGGCCTCTGCGTACAAATTGTATTTATGACAGGAAAGGGAATAAAACAAATGATAATTTCCTAGATTCATTTCAGTTTCCAAATATGTCCAATAGATGGCAGCACAAATCTCAAGAAATCGTTTAAATCTTGGATTATTTCACATTAAATCGCAAAGGAAATTTTTTATTCTTGTTGTTGTTAGACTTTTATTTGTTTATTCATTTTTTTTTTTTTTTTTTTGCAAGAAATTAAACTTTCATGATAAATGCAAAACCAATAATATTTTGTAGAACATCGGTCATTTTTGCACCGTCTTAGTACGCAATTTTGACTTGTTTAAGAATTATTGGCAACTTTATTACCTGAGCTCTAATAAGTCCTAATAACCATAAGACAAATATTTTAAAATTACAATGTTATTAGTATTGATATTATAATAAATTATAACTAATGATAATAGCCATTTTAAAAACATATAATTTTGAAAATCACTGTTTTTCTAAAAAGGCTTCTCTTGATATATTTTTAAAACAATATTTTATATTAAAATCGCTAAAAATATCAATTTTTTAAAAGAGGAGATATTTCTTTATATACATTCAATTCCGAATCCAATTCCTGCTGTTTGAAAACACCAACGCATTCTGCACTAATGAAGTTGCCAGGTTATATAATAAACAGTAAATGATTAAAAATTAGAATTTTGTAAGTTCTATATACACTATCCTGTGAACACATGCATAAAGAAGAAATATAGTTTGTCTTTTTATTTTAAAATTGCAATATGGCTAGATGGAATAGAGAAAATAAAATAGATTTGTTTTGGAAATTTCATTAAGAAAAAATATCTCTGCAGAATAAAAGATTTGCGAATTTAAATAACTCACCTTAAAAAAATAAATTAGATAAATAAAACAATTATTCTTATTTAATAATTCTCAATAACCTTTTTTGCACTTCCTTTTTTAGCATATATTATTAAGAATACAATAAAGTAAAAATTTGAAAAATAAATTGAGTACTGTTTCTCCAGAATTTCTACGGTATTTTTTTTCATATTATTTTAACTAATGGTTCCAGTCATCTTTTCCAGGCTAATATCAATATCTCTCCTCTCTGTTTCTCACTCTCTCTCTCTCTCTCTCTCTCTCTCTCTCTCTCTCTCTCGCTCTCCTTTCTCTTTCTCTCTGTATATACACTCAAGAGCCAAAACATTATGACCACCCCTACATTTTGCAATGAACTCGCCTGGATGACGTGGACGGCAAGTGATCAGGTGGAAGTGGTATTTAACTGCTGCTGGAGAGTCTGAAGAATCATTCTTTCACTTACTTCTGTGTGTGATGGGAAAGGCTGCGGATCTAAGCGACTTTGATAGAGGGCAGATTGTAATGGCTCGAACGCTCGGAACAAGTATTTCCGAAACTGCACGACTCGTGGGTTGTTCACGATCTACAGTTGTTAGTACTTATGCAAGGTGGATGAATGATGGTGAAACCTGCAGTAGACAACATGGTGTTGGACGTCCACACGCTATCAAAGAAAAAGGTCGTCGAAGACTGTATCGCATGGTGAAGCAAAACCGGAGCCAGACAGTGGCTCAGCTGACAGCCCAATACAATGCAGGGCCAAATAGAATAGTATCAGAGCACACTGTTCAGCGGACACTGTTGGATATGGGACTACGCAGCAAACGTCCCACTCGTGTGCCTTTGCTGACCAAGCGTCATCGCCAACTGCGCCTGCGCTGGGCCCGGGAACATCGTGACTGGTCCATGGATCAGTGGGAGAGAGTTGCCTGGTCAGATGAATCACGGTTTGCCATTCATCACGCCGATGGCCGTGTCAGAATACGCCGTCTTCAGGTGAACAGTTGCTCCCTCAATGTACAGTAGGTCATACACAGGCTGGTGGTGGCGGTATTGGGCTTTGGGGGACGCTCTCTTGGGCGTCTTTGGGACCCGTGGTTGTGGTAGAGCAGACCATGAATGCTACAGGGTATCTGAACATCATTGCGGACCAGTTACACAATTACATGGCCTCTGTTTTTACAGCTGGAAATGGAATGTTCCAACAGGACAACGCCCCTTGTCACAAGGCTAAAATTGTGTTGGAGTAGTTCTAGGAACATGATGCTGAATTCCAGTTAATGTCCTGGCCGCCTAACTCACCGGATCTCAATCCGATAGAACACATTTGGGATGTCCTGGGACGGCAGCTCAGAGTTCAAAGACCACCAATTCGCAATATCACGGATTTGCGTGACCGTTGCTTAAACATCTGGTACAATCTGTCTCCGGCCATCTACCAAGGAGTCGTGGCGTTCATGAAAATTCGGATTGAAGCTGTGTTGCACGACAAAGGTGGGCCAACTCATTATTGACAGGTGGTCATAATGTTTTGGCTCTTTAGTGTATATATTGTTGTTGTTACCTACGGCTTAATAGAATTCAATCCATATAAATTCGGTCACTTACCGAAGAAACAAAAAGATCATCTAAACAAATAAAAATTAGAAAGGAAAAAAATATCAATCATTTTCGATAAAAACAACCAAAAGGTTTTAAAAACAAGTTAAATGTTCTAAAGATAAAAAATTTTACAGCTAGAAGCACCCTAATAAAAATTCGTGTGATCAGGACATGTTTCCTCTGACCCTGCAGTAAAGAACACACAAATCACCATTCAGTTGGAGTACACAAATCGCCATTCTGTTGTAAGTTAAGAGTCCAGTCCCGAGCAAATAAGTAGATGGACCTTATTCATTTTCTGTGACTTACACAAAAAGATCTAATTCACAATCCCTATTTTGGCCAGATGTTCGGCCAGGCAGTCGTGTCCTGTACTTAATCCAAAATTGACAACAGCGTCTTTGCGAATTTACGTGTATATATACACATATTTGGATTTGTCTATTAAAGCAGCGTTTATTATAGTCTAATTATTTATGCGGAGTTATATTTTATAATGTTACTTTAATTTTATTTATACAAAAATTAAGTGTATTAAAAAAGTTTTACATTTTCGACACCGATGTAATCAATATCTTTCATAATATGCGTGAATGGATTTTAGTTTATAAGAAAGCTTTCCATCAAGAAAACAAATATTTGGTGAAAACATGATTACTTGGAGTGAATTAACAAAGCGTTTTGTGTACTTATAAGAATAAGAAAGGTGAAAATCCCTTCTATTATACTACCTATAGCAGTATAATAAAAGGGATTTTCGATCCAATAATATAAACATATTATTGGATCGAAGGATGGACAATGAAGCTCCTTTTTTGTATATGCTGTTATTGCTAAAATATCAATTTTTCTAGAGTTATCGAACGTCAATTGGAGAAATGTCTAGCGTCACTTAAAACAATAAATAAATATTGGAAAACTATTTTTATTAGAAATGGGATGTTTGTTTTTGTATTAAAATTATTCTGAAAATAAATATATAGTAATTTTATTACTAGCTTTCATCTAATTAAATTGTATCGATTGATAGCGTAGTATTTTTAAATTTAACCATTCTTCAAGAAGTTTTTTAATACTTAACAGCTGATGATCAAGTGGTCAAAGACTAATATTTTTCTGCAATAATAGTTTATAGAAAACTCCACTTTTTTCTACCGTTTTCACCGTAGATCTGAATCTGTAATATATTATTTGAACCATTTTTCAAGAAGTTTTGAAATACTCATCAGTTGATGATCAAGTGGTCAAAGACTTTGATTTGTCTGCAGTAATAGTTTATAGAAATTATTTATTTCTATTTCTTGGAGGTAAACATTTTTGTATTTCTAAATCCGTACTTATTAAGTAAAATAGTATGAAAATCCATTAAATGTACTTTAACATATCTGAATCTGTAATATATTATTTGAACGATTCGCATTAGATTAATACAGCATCAAACCTTGAAACTCTCAACATGAGAAGACATTATCAATTCATTTTCTACCTATTTTACTGCAGTATGGTGACAGGGTTTTCACCTCGTTGTAACAAAAAAACCTTTTGTGAAAAGTTTTTATTCCTGTTTTCTCATATTATTACCTTATTCAGTAGTTTTACCGTCGTTTCAGTAATTGTGAATACAAAAAAAGAATTTACAGGTATTCTACTTGGTTCAATTATAATGCATATTCTGACAACAACACATAGATATTTTCTATGTTGCTATACATCACGACTGTATACAGTAGCAACACATCTTTCTCAACTCAAGATCAAGGAAGACAGACGCTACAAACAACGTATTTATTTGCTGATACTTTCTTGTTTTCTCTATACCGTAGTGATTTTTGCATCATCTACGTGGTCCTTAATTGGGCTTCCCCGCAGTTTCCCTCTCGGTGGTGAATTTTTTGGTCTCCAGTTTAAAGATCATAACATCAATGTCATAATTTATATAATAATAAATGCCTTTTTTCTTGTTTTCTTCTCAGCACCAGTGAACACCTTCATAATATTTTTTATTGCTGTGTGTCACGATATTAAACTACTTTTTGAAGCATACAAGAAACTCATGACTTCTATGCCCAATCCGGATTATAAATTCCTCTTGGCACATTATTACCATTTGAGGAAACTTGTGACTTCAGTGGATCGTCAGCTCAACTGTCTAGTGTTTTGGGCCGCTCTTGCGAATTTGTTCTCCCTTTATTTCGCCTTGATCTTAATATTAGAATCTGCAAGAAATCTTCTCCATGGGCACGTTATTTCAATGACTATAATCGTCGTTTACAATACAATGATGTACTTTCTTATGTGTTTATGGGCAGATAAAATGTCAATGTCTGCATCAGCCGTAGCTTCTCAAACTCATTGGCTGGAAGAAAATTTCAAAACGTCCCCAGTTCAGCAAATTAGTTATCTCTTCGCCGTAAATCAAGATGTAAATTTCACTATTTGGGGATTTCTACCTCTACGAAAAAGTTTTATTTTAGCATCAATTGGAACAATGATAACATATTCAGTATTGATAAATACTTTTATAGAGTAGTTTAATTTTAGTAACATAAATTATTGTTTCATGAATGTTCATTAGTAGGCAAATATTTAGCGTGGACATCATTTTGCAAGTCATCATCTCAAGTAACTTAAGAATATGTCAAAGAAGTCCAATTTGCTAGATAAACTAATGAAACGATAATTAAGCGGAAGGTGATATTAAAAATGTTTTAATGGAGTTCAAGAGAACTGTAAGTCATTGAAAAGTAAGTCACTGAGTCCGGCACATATAGTTCAAATTTTCGTCATCTCATATGGTCGGATATTATTTCAAAGCACATTTCAGTTATGGAAAAAGTGGTTGGTGTTTGTTCAAGAATACAACGCTTATAAATGACCGGCATCTGTTCTGCATACGAAAAAAGAGACTTGGCTTGGTTTATCGCTCTACAATCATCTTGTGCACACGAGGGTTTAACAGACCTGGACCTGCAGTTTAAAGTGGATTCCGAACCACTAACAAAACATCCCTGTCTCGGCCAGGATTCGAACTTTGAGCCTGTGGTACCAAAGGCCAGAGCGCTACGAAAAAAAAGAAGAAGAAACCATTTCGGAACCAATATTAATCATTAGACACACAGGACAACATTAGGTCAAATGTCATGGATTACATTGGCCACGTGTTTTCTTCAGCAACATATTCTTTATCGATGAGGAGATGTTAATGATTCAGCATTCAGTTTAGACGTCGTGAGCTTTAAATTATTATTGGCTGTTCATCCGCGGTGCCGTTTATATTGGTACAGAGCAGATGAAAATTCAGTCTCTCATTAATAAGTTATGTCTGTTAAGAAAAGAAGATTTAGTTCAGTATTGCGAACGATACTGGATGCCAACAAGTAATGCTGAGAAGTAAAATCAAGGAAAGAAACTGTTTAACACGAGCATAATTTTGAAGCCTCAGGCGTTGATATAGGAGTAAAGAACTTACATTTCTTATTTATCAATACTATATGAACAGCCAGATTGGTTAAAAGAGTATTTTGCATAGAAAAGAACAAAAAACTCAAACATCAGACAAAACAAAAACTAAACTCAAGACATCCCTCAGGTAACAACATGTCAAAGGCGTTGATTTTGATAGCAAAACTGATAAAAAATTAAGAAAATGGAATGGAGTGTTTTAAGCAAGTGCCAGAGAACTGTAAGTCATTGAAAAGTTCGAGAAGCACGTAGTATAGCAAATGTAGTTCAAGAGTTTTTCTTTTCACATGCTTGGATATTCTTTCAGAACACATTACGGTTATGGGAAAGTTGTTGGTGTTTGATCAAGAGTACAAACGTTTATAGATGTGCGGTAACTATTCTGCATAAAGAAAAAAACCACAGGTTAGAGAGCAATATTTTCAGCAGGATAACGCAGGACAACTGGTCGAAAGTTATGGATTACTGTGGTCAGATGTTTTCATTACCTACACATTCACTGTCGAACAGCTTCTATTAATGATTTAATATTCAACCATTATGTTGAACTATTATTTCTGCAAGTGTTAATCATCATTGGAAACATTTCCAAAGTGACCTCCAACACTTTTTCTTTCCGAATCTGTAATTTTCTCTGAAACGCTTTCATTTTGTCAGTGGATTGGAGAATATTTTCTTCATTCCCTTGCATGCTAGTATTCAAAACATTGAGCTTCTGAAATATATCGGCCAAATACTGTAACCTATCAATCCAAAATTCCCATCGGAGGAGATTACAAAAATTTAATCGTTCTATCTCTTCAATGAAACAGAAGACGCTCTTGTCTTGAACTCGTGTACAGGGGTACTTTAAGTAAGTGCTTTCCTCCATGACAACCCTCTCACAAGTGCCATCATAGACTAAAGAACTCTGATAATATCTCTCCTTGTAGTGAACTTCATTTATGAATCAAATTTAAATCTTTAATTTTCATTTTTTTATAAATAATAAATTATAATAATATAATAATCCAGTTTTCTGTATTTGTATATTTATATATACATAGTGCTTGTGAATAAAAATTAATGTGTTCCCATGATCCTGAAAAATGGTTATCTTCTTGAAGGTCTAGTATAGACATATATATATATATATATATATATATATATATATATATATATACACACACACTCAAGCGCCAAAACATTATGACCACCCCTACATTTTGCAATGAACTCGCCTGGATGACGTGGAAGGCACGTGATCAGGTGAAAGTGGTATTTAACTGCTGCTGGAGAATCTGAAGAATCATTCTTTCACTTACTTCTGTGTGGGATGGGAAAGCCTGCGGATCTAAGCGACTTTGATAGAGGGCAGATTGTAATGGCTCGAAGGCTCGGAACAAGTATTTCCGAAACTGCACGACTCGTGGGTTGTTCACGATCTACAGTTGTTAGTACTTATGCAAAGTGGATGAATGACGGTGAAACCAGCAGTAGACGACATGGTGTTGGACGTCCACACGCTATCAAAGAAAAAGGTCGTCGAAGACTGTATCGCATGGTGAAGCAAAACCGGAGCCAGACAGTGGCTCAGCTGACAGTCCAATACAATGCAGGGCCAAGTAGAATAGTATCGGGCAACACTGTTCAGCGGACACTGTTGGATATTGGGCTACGCAGCAAACGTTCCACTTGTGTGCCTTTGCTGACCAAGCGTCATCGCCAACTGCGCCTGCCCTGGGCCCGGGAATATCGTGACTGGTCCATGGATCAGTGGGAGAGACTTGCCTGGTCAGATGAATCACGGTTTGTCATTCATCACGCCGATGGCCGTGCCGGGCGAACAGTTGCTCCCTCAATGTACAGTAGAACATACACAGGCTGTTGGTGGCGGTATTATGCTTTGGGGGACGTTCTCTTGGGCGTCTCTGGGACCCGTGGATGTGGTAGAGCAGACAATGAATGCTACAGGGTATCTGAACATCATTGCGGACCAGTTGCACCCTTACATGGCCTCTGTTTTTCCAGTTGGAAATGGAATGTTCCAACAGGACAACGCCCCTTGTCACAAGGCTAAAATTGTGTTGGAGTGGTTCCAGGAACATGATGCTGAATCCCCAGGCCCAGGTTATATAATAAACAGTAAATGATTAAAATTAAAATTTTATAAGTTCTATAAACACTATCATGTGAACTCATACACAAAGAAGAAATCCAGTTTCTTTTATTATATCGTTTTTTTTTTTTATTTTAAAATAGCAATATGGCTAGGTGGAATACAGAAAATAAAATTGTTTTGTTTCGGAAATTTTATTAAGAAAAAAAATATCGGCTAGAATAAAGTATGTACGATTTTAAATAATTTACTTACCGTAGATACAAAACAGACGCATAAACAAATCAAAATTGCAAAGAGAAAAGGCCAGTGATTCTTTAACAAAAACGACCAAAAGGCCTTAAATGTTCTGAGAACAAAAAAATTTTTAAAAACTATAAGCACCCTAATAAAAGTCTGTGTGACCAGGACATGTTTTCTCTGGCCCTCCAGTAAAAAGTACACAAATCACCATTCTGTTGTAAATTTGAGTCCAGTTCCAAATAAACAAGTAGATGGGCCTTATTTACATTCTCTTGTCTTATATATCAGAGTTCAAAATCCCTATTCTGGTGAGATTTTCAACCAGGCAGTCGTGTCTCGTTCTTAATCTAAAATTGGTAAAAGCCTCTTTGCGAGTTTATATATATATATATAAATTTGGATTTGTAAATCAAAGCAACGTTTATTATGGTCTAATTATTTTAGCGGAATTATCTTTAGTTTTATTTATTTAAAATTAAGTGTATTAAACACCGTTGTAATCAATATCTTTCATAATATGCGTGCATGGATTTTAGTTTACAGGAAAGCTTTCCATCAAGAAAACAAATATTTGGTGAAAACATGATTACTTGGAGTGAATTAACAACGCGTTTTGTGTACTTATAAGAATAAGAAAGGTGAAAATCCCTTCTATTATACTTCCTATAAACATATTATTGGATCGAAAGATGGACAATGAAGTTTCTTTTTTGTATTTTCTGTTACTGTTTTGAAATCAATTTTTCTAGCTTTTTCGAATGCCACTTGGAGCAATATCTAGCGTCATTTAAAATAATAAAATAATATTGATTTTTTTTTATTAGAAACACGATGTTTGTTCTAGTTTTAAAGTAATTCTGATATTAAATTAAATTAATTTTAATAAAAGCATTTTCAAATTAGATTATATCGATTGATAGCGTCGTATTTTTAAATTTAACTCTTCTTCAAGAAGTTTTTAAATATTTGGACAGCTTATGATCAAGTGGTCAAAGACTAATAATGGTCAAAGACAATAATTTTAGGATTTCTAAATCCGTACTTATTAAGTAAAATAGTATGAAAATCCATTAAATGTACTTTAACGTATCTAAACTTTTCCACCATAGATCTGAATCTGTAATATATTATTTGAATCATTCACATTAGATTAATAGAGCATCAAACCTTGAAACTATCAAAATGAGAAGACATTACCAATTCATTTTCTACCTATTTTACTGCACTATGGTGACAGGCTTTTCACCTCATTGTAACAAAAAAACCTTTTGTGAAAAATTTTTATTCCTGCTTTCTCATATTATTACCTTATTAAGAAGTTTTACCATCGTATCAGACATAGTGAATAAAAAAAAATGTGTTTACAGGTATTCTACTTGGTTCAATTATAATGCATATACTGACAACAATCCATAGATGCTTTCTGTGCTCCTATACATCACGACTGTATATCATAGCGCAACATCTTTCTGAACTCAAAATCAAGGAAGACAGACGCTACAAACAGCGTATTTATTTGTTGATAATTTCTTGCTTTCTGTATAGCGTAGTGATTGTGACATTATTTACGTGGTCCTTCATTGACCACCCGCCCAATTTAACTCTTGCCAATGAATTCTTTGGTTTCCATATTAAAGATCATAACATCAATGTGACAATTTACTTAATAATAAATGCTTCTTTTGTTGTTTTCTTCTCAGCACCAGTGAACACTTCCATAATATTTTTTATTACTGTGTGTCACGATATTCAACTACTTTTTGAAGCATACGAGAAACTCATGATTTCTATGCCCAATCCGGATTATAAATTCCTCTTGGCGTATTATTACCATTTGAGGAAACTTGTGACTTCAGTGGATCTTCAGCTCAACTGTCTAGTGTTTTGGGCAGCTCTTGCAAATTTGTTCTCCCTTTATTTCGCTTTGACCTTAATCTTAGAATCTGCAAGAAAACTTCTCCATGGACAGATTATTTCAATGACTATAGTCGTCTTTTACAATACTATGATGTTCTTTCTTATGTGTTTATGGGCAGATAAAATGTCAATGTCTGCATCAGCCGTAGCTTCTCAAACTCATTGGCTGGAAGAAAATTTCAAAACGTCCCCAGTTCTGCAAATTCGTTATCTCTTCGCCGTAAATCAAGATGTAAATTTCACTATTTGGGGATTTCTACCTCTACGAAAAAGTTTTATATTAACATCAATTGGAACCATGATAACCTGCTCAGTATTGATAAATACCATTATAGAATATAGTTTAATTTTAGTAAAATAAATCGTTACATGAATGTACATAAGTAGGCAAATATTAAGCGTGGACATCATTTTGAAACAACTGACCAAGATGTTGAAAAAAAAGAGCTTGCAACTTTTGGTATAATTAAATCCAATATTAGTAAAAAGGCCATTCTATATAGAAATGCCAGGTTACAAGACATCTGAAGTCATTTAAGAGCATGTCAAAGGCGTCCAATTTGCTAGATAAATTAATGAAACTAGAAGCAAACGGAAGGTGGTATTAAAAAGGTTTTAATAAAGTTCAAGAGAACTGTAAGTCATTGAAAATTTGAAGTACGGCACATATAGTTCAAATTTTCGTCATTTCATGTGTTTGGATATTATTTCAAAACACAATTCAGTTATGGAAAATATGGTTGGTGTTTGTTCAAGAATACTACGCTTATAAGTGACCGGTATCTGTTCTGCATACGAAAAAAGATACTTGGCTTGGTTTATCGCTCTACAATCATCTTGTGCACACGAGGGCTAAACAGACCTGGACCTACAGTTTAACGTGGATTCCGAACCACTAACAAAACATACCTGTCTCGGCCAGGATTCGAACTTTGAGCCTATGGTACCAAAGGCCAGAGCGCTACGAAAAAAAAGAAGAAACCAGTTCTTCGGAACCAATATTAATCATCAGATAGCAGGACAACATTAGGTCAAGTGTCATGGATTACATTGGACACTTGTTTTCTTCACCTACATATTCTTTATCGATGAGGAGGCATTAATGATTCAGCATTCAGGGTAGACGTCGTGAGTGTTAAATCATTATTGGCTGTTCATCCGCGGTGCCGTTTAGATTTGTACAGAACAGATGAAAATTCAATATCTCATTAATACATTATATCTATTTAAAAAATAAATGACAATCTGTTCAGTATTGAAGCCAACTTCAACAGGTTCTGAATATCAACAGGAAATGTAGAGAAGTAAAATCAAGGAAAGAAATTGCTCAACACAAGCATAAATTTGAAGCAGCTGGAGTTGATATAGGAGTAAAGAACTTACGCTTATTATTCCTCATTACTTTATGTTAGCCCAATGAACAACCATATTGTTAAAAGTGGCATTTTGCATAGAAATATCTGACTCAAGACACTTCAAGTCACATAACAATATGTCAAAGACGCTCATTTCGTTAGTGAAACTGATAAAACATTAAGTAAATGGAAGATGGTATTAAAAATGTTTTAAGCAAGTGACAGAGAACTGTAAGTCATTGAAAAATTCGAGAAGCACGTAGTATAACAAATGTAGTTCAAGAGTTTGTCATTTCACATGCTTGGATATTCTTTCAAAACACATTACGTTTATCGGAAAAGTTGTTGGTGTTTGTTCAAGAGTACAAACGCTTATAGATGTGCGGTAATTATTCTGCATAAGGGAAAAAAAACCACAGGAGCACTAATTACCCAGGAAAACGCAAGACAACTAGTCGAATGTTATGGATTACTGTTTCAAGATGTTTTCATTACCTACACATTCCTTGTCGAACAGCTTCTATTAATGATTTAATATTCAACCATTACGTTGAACTATTATTTCTTCAAGTGCTAATCATCATTGGAAGCATTTCCAAATTGACAACCAACACTTTTTCTTTCCGAATCTGTCATTTTCTCTGAAACGCTTCATTTTGTGAGTTTATTAGAGAATATTTTCTTCATTCCCTTGCATGCTAGTATTCAAAACATTGAGCTTCTGAAATATATCGGCAAAATACTGTAACCTAGCAATCCAAAATTCGCACCGAAGGCAATTACAAAAATGTAATCTTTTTTATCTCTTCAAGAAAATAAAAGACCTCGTATACACGGGTAAGTATCCCTTGTGTACTTGTGTTTATTCAAATGAGTTCATACTCTGTATTATTTTTCAATAGTTTGGTATCGACAACTGTCCCTAATTGAACTGAATTTAAGTTTAAATTTCAGTTATCTTTAACTTGAATTTTTAGAAACTTTATCTCGTATTTCTACTAACATTAATTAAGCAGCCAATTAAAATTTAAAGCATATTTATGAAATAAGATGGGGAGGTTTAAGGGGTATTTCCCCCTGTTGGTACTCCGTAATCGGTACGCCAGTTGGCACGGGTAAGTACTTTCCTCCATGACAGCCATCTCACAAGAACCATCATAGACTAAAGAACTCTGATTACATCCGTCCTTGTAGTGAACTTCATTTATGAATCAAATTTAAATCTTTAATTTTCATTTTTTTATAAATAATAAATTATAATAATCCAGTTTTCTGTATTTGTATATTTATATATATATATATATATAGTGCTTGTAAATAAAAATTAATGTGTTGCCATGATCCTGTAAATGGCTATTTTGAAGGTCTAGTATAGACGTTATATATATATATATATAATAGTGTGCGTTTTAATATTACTGAAAATATAATATAATACTATATCTATAATATTATATAAGGCGATTATTATCTAAGAATTAATAGTTTTTTATCTTTGATTTTTAATTTATATTTTTAAGAATATAACTAATTCCCCAACTTTTCTGCCTTATTTTTTTTCGAATTAATTTAATTAATGGGCCCAATTAACTTTTAGATTATGGGTCATATGGACTGACAAAATAAATTTTAAAAAACCTGTTGATCATAAAAAATTATTTTTTTATTTAATTAAAGAATAATTATTAAATTTTTGTCGTAATTATTTAACTATAAATTTTTGGAACAAAATAATAGAATGGGAGAAAAAAAAACTATACTCCTAAAATTGTTGTGGTTTTTAAGTAATGCTGGAATAGGAACAAATACACACACACACACACAAACATACTAGTACACATACATATATATATATATATATATATATATGTATATATATATATATAAGGCTATCATTCTTATACAAAAATTCACAATAATCTTTTTTTCCCATCAAAAATCGTTTTTAAAAATAAATGTTGGTAAGTAAATTGAAAATTAATTATCTAGTATATTTTTTTTCACATTCCCTTAACTATTGGCCCCAGTCAAATTTTCAATGCTACCGCTATATACAAATATATACATATGTATATATAATATTTAAATTTGCCAACACATTTAAGAAGAGCTTACAGAAGATTTACTTATTTCTGTAACTTTACTTTTATTTATTTTAAAATAAGAATATTAAAAAAACTTTAAAGTGATAATTTTCGATATAAAAATAATCAATATATTTTATGGCAGACTCTTATCGAATTTTATTTAAAGGAAAACTTTTCATCACGAAATTGAATATTTGGTGAGAACATTATTACTTGGAGTGAATAGACAATGCATTTTGTGTTTAAGATCCTTTTGTGTTTGAAAATCCTTTCCATTAATTTTTCTATAAACATATTGTTAGGCAGGAAAATTGAGTGATGAGAATTCTTTTTGATATATGCTGATATTGTTTAAACATCAATTTTGGCACATTTGTATGTCACTTAGAACAATGTTTATGGTCACTTATATCAATCAATCTATATTGAAACAATTTTTGAGCCTTTAATAGCTTTTTCAAATTAGATTGTATCGATTGATAGTGCAGCATTACTAAATTTAACGAGTTTTAAAATTCTCCGAGAATTTTTTAAAGGCAAAACAGCTGCTAACTAAGCTACTACTTACAGACTAGTATTTGTCAGCAATAATAGATTACAGAAAATTATGCTATTGCTTATAAAAAATTGACCTTATTTCAATTTCTTTTAAAAAAATTCTCTCTTCTCTCTCTATATATACAGTAAAATAGTGAAAACCCATACGGGTTCTTTTTTAAAGTATCTAACTTTTCCATCATAGTTTTGAATCTGTAATAGCGCGTATAATACTCCATTTGAATCAAGTATTAGAATTGAAAGACTTGTAATGCTCGAGATGAGAAGACATTACCAGTTCATTTTCTACCTGTTTTACTGCAGTATGGTGACAGGGTTTTCACCACATTGTAACAAAAAAACCTTTTCTGAAAAATGTTTATTCCTGTTTTCTCATATTATTACCCTATTGCAAAGTGTTAACATCGTGTCGAAAATAATGAATATAACAGAGACATCGCCAAGTATCCTAATTGGTTCAGTTATAATGCATATACTGACAACAATCCATAGATTTTTTCTATGTTGCTATACATCACGACTGTATACAGTAGCAACACATCTTTCTCAACTCAAGATCAAGGAAGACAGACGCTACAAACAACTTATTTATTTGCTGACATTTTCCAGCTTTGTTTTTATCGTAGTGATTATCGCATCATCTGCGTGGTCTTTAATCGAGAATTCCCACAGTTTCACACTTGGAAATGAATTTTTTGGTTTCCAGTTTAAAGATCACAACATCAATGCGATAATTTACGCAATAATAAATGCTTTTTTTGCTGTTTTCTTCTTAGCACCACTGAACATTTTCATAATATTTTTTATTACTGTATGTCACGATATTATGCAAATATTTGAAGCATACAAGAAACTCATGACCTCTAAGCCTGATCCGGATTATAAATTTCTCTTGGCGCAATATTCCTATTTGAGAAAACTGGTGACTTCAGTGGATCGTCAACTCAACTGTCTAGTTTTTTGGGCAGCTTTTGCAAGTTTGTTTTCGCTTTATTTCGCTTTGGCCATGATCTTAGAATCTCCAAGAGATCTTTTTAATGGGCAGATTATTTCCCAGGTTTTAGTCATTATTTACGATACAGTGATGTTCTTTCTTATGTGCTTATGGGCAGATAAAATGTCAATGTCTTCAACAGCCGTAGCTTCAGAAGCTCACTGGCTGGAAGAAAATTCCAGGATGTCACCCGTTTTGCAAATTCGCTATCTCCTCGCCGTAAATCAAGATATGAATTTCACTGTTTGGGGATTTTTACCTCTACGGAAAGGTTTCATATTAGGATCTATTGGAACAATTATAACATATTCAGTATTGATAAATAACCTTATAAACTAATAGGATTTTTGGAAAATAAATTATTGATAAACGAGTGTACGCTAGTGGGCAAATATTTTGCACGGGCACAAATTTGAAGCAGCTTGCTTTGATATTGGAGTAAAGAACTTACGTTTCTTATTCCTCAGTACTTTATGCTAGCCCAATGAATGGCCAGATTGGTAAAAAGGGGATTCTACATAGAAATATCGGACTAAAAAGATCACAAGACACGGAAAATCATGTCAAAGGCGTCCATTTGTATAGAGAATTATAAAACGACAAACAAGTGGAAGGTGGTATTAAAAAATTTTAAGCAAGTTCCAGGGAACTCTAAATCATTGAAAAGTTCGAGGAGCGCCTAGTATAGCAAATGTAGTTCAAGAGTTTGTCATTGCACATGCTTGGATATTCTTTCAAAGTACAGTATAGTTATGGAGAAAGTTGTTGGTGTTTGTTCAAAAATACAATGCCTATAGATGTCCGGTTACAACTCTGCATTAACAAAACAAAAACAAAAAAACCCATTTAGTTAGAAATATTTTCAGCTAGTTAAGGAGAAATATTTACAGCAGATACGCAGGATAACAATAGGTGAAAAGTGGCCATTACTGTATCCAGATGTTTTCATCACCTACACATTCACTGTCGATCAGTAGCTATTAATGATATAATATTCAGACACGTTGTAAGTTAATGGGGGTTTACCAGCGGTGTCATTTAGATTTGTAAAGAGCAGATGAATATTCAGTGTTTTATTATTAAATTATGTCTGTTAAAAAAGATGAGAACCAGTTTGGTGTTGTAAATATCATTTTGGATGCCAACAGGAAATGGAAATAAGTAAAATCAAGGAAAGAAAATATTAATGGGATCTAGATTGCTCATCTGAGCGAATGTTATGATGAAGGTCCTCATTAGCACCATATTTTCTGAAGACACACTGTTAAGAGAGATCGACAAGCGATCTTTCTTTATGTGCATCATTTCAGAGGTACTTTTGGTATAGTTTTTACAGAAGATACCGCTGTGCAGCATTGGCAGGGCCGGATTTTCCTATTGGCTAACTAGACTTCAGCCTAGGGCCTCAAGATCAAGAAGGGCCTACATTCAAATTGTTGAAAAAATTAGAATGACACTATTCTAAAAACAGTAATCACTAAAACACTATATCGAAAATAAGGAGAAATTCTACACATACTTCTTTCTTTGTAATTGTGCGTTATGTTTGATTAGTTATTGTTACAAGTACTATATATGGTTCTGAGAATAAATGTCCAAATAAGTGTTCTCGACTTTTTTTTAAATTTATTATCCGTGCCACATTTTTTTTATCAAGATTAGTACCAATCACAAAATGTTTCATTTAACATATTGATATACATCACAGTAATGATGCCTTTTATTATCTCTTGTGTAATTTACAAACTTAAAAATGGGAGGTGAAAGGGCCTCATAAGTGGAATAGCATAGGGCCCCTTTTCATCTAAATCCGGCCCTGAGCATTGGGTTCGCATTATTAAACAGCTGTACAAGCGAGAATTTTTCTGAAATGAATTAATTAATGTTGCGTTTTCAGTCAGATGAAATGTATGTTAAATGCTTTAGGGACACATCCTATTTGGAGACATTAGTTTGGCAAGACTCTATTCATTGGCAGGAACTGGTGTTTATCGAACTATAAGAACTTTACTTAAACAGATGTTTAACAATTGTAGACAGTATCTCTTACACAACAATTATAATCAGGAGAGATTATATTCTTTACTGAGTCACATCTGTTTAAAGTTTTACCTCTAGTTCAAGAAATCATTTACATCAACTCTAATCTTGCATGTGCGGCCTGATGACCAATTTACTAGCGCTCTGACCTTTGGTACCCCAGGTTTCAAGTTCATAATTGTACATGCTCGATTGGATTCAAATCTGGAGACTGTGGAGGAATATGGAGCTCTACAGGTACTTTGTAAAGAATCTTCTTTACAAAATCTTTTCCGTTTGTTTTGGATCGTTATCATGCTGAAAAATGGACTGGCTTCTGAAGGCCTGAGGGTCAATTGGCTAGCGCTCTGGCCTTTGGTGCTGGCCTAGGTTCGAATTCTAGCGGTGACATGGTAGTTTGTTAGTGGTTCGGATTCCACGTTAAACTGTAGGTTACGGCCTAATTAGCCTAAAGTGTGCTCAAAATTGTCGTAGAACGACAAAACACTCTAATCTTACTTTTAAAAAACAAAGAAATGATTGATCACATTCTATTTATGCACACACACTAATGAATTTTATAAAATTAATGTGTGTGTTCTTTTAACCAATTATTACTAAAATAATATTTTCATTGATATTTAAATTATAATTTTTAACATGTATTGAATTTGCTTAACCAAAACTACTGTTAGTTAGTGGTTTGGATTCCACGTTAAACTGTAGTTCACGGCCTAATTAGCCTAAAGTGTGCACAAAAGGACTGTAGAGTGACAAACCAAACCACTGTTACTTGATAAATGCAGCCTCTTCTATGCTAGTTTCTTCTTTTCTACCATTACAATTTAATATTGCAATCTACTCTTACTTTAAATAGATTTTAAAATTTGTCTGTCTGAACTTTTCCTCAAAGCTTTTTTTTTTTTTAATTACTTCGAGGACTGGGTTGTATTGGCCATTTCCCTGTGAACAGCCCAATACAAACTATCCTCGATCATATTAGACCGGGGCCTAAAGTTGAAAGTGGATTCCTGACCACTACAAACACTCATGGCACCGCCACTTTATATCAAAGCATAAACACTATAAAATATTCGTATATGTTTCTAGAGGCCAATAGATTTTCTATAATGATTAACATTGATGTAGAATTTAAAATTCGTAAATCAAGATGTACATTTAAATATTAATCTTAAAAAGTTTTTATATCAGAATATATTTAATTAGGATTATATATGTAATATTGATGAATACTGCTTTAAATTATGGTAATCTGTTATTATAAATCTTTTTATATAAAATGAAGACTGTTATAAAAGTAAATTTGAATGCAATTTCTATCATCACTGTAATAGCTGGTCATCATACAAATATAAGTTTGTACAAAAAATTTAAATTATAATATAAACAAATATGAATAAAGTGATGTACTCAATGTGAATTTTTTTTCTTTCATTTCAATGCAAATATTTTATACTATAATACTGCTACTAATACTATACTATAATATTACTACTAATTTATTAACATTTCCTCTTGAAGGAATACCTTCTTCGTCGTTTTTTCTTTCTTTTTTTTTTTTGTCCTGTAAGTGGGAAAAAAACCAAGACACAACTAGTCATACGGCAGCAAAAAGCGTCATTCTGTCATTTTAAATAGTTGTAATCACGTGAAAGAAAAAAATAATAATTTATAATTGTTTTCAACCAAGTAACTATAATCTGAACTGGTTAAGCAATAAACAGACTAATAATATTTTATATACGTAAATTTTTTTCAAAAATTTATTATTATAATTACCAGCATTTTGGTGGAATTTGTACATTAAGGCAGAGTGAAAAAATTTAGCTCAATTTATTAGACTATATGCGGAAAAGTTGCAAACTGCAATTGAAATCGTTTGTGCAAAATTTTAACTTTTTAGAACATTATTTCTGGTTGCCAATTTGCCATAGATGTTTTGTGATATTTTAATATTTATGAAATTTTTATCCAGCTCTTTGATTGTTTTCTGCATAAAAAAAAATACTTGGAAAATTTACCTATTTATAATAGGATATATCTTTCATGTCTTTTATATATAATTCTTCTGTGCATGTGTTTGTCACTGAACTACTTCTAAACGGCTTAACCGATTTTTATGAAATTTTTTGTTTGACAAAACATGGCGAATGTTTTTATGCTATACCCTTTGTTGTAAGTCGCAACCAGAAGTGCTGTAGCATGTCAACTTTTATACCGTTCAACCAATCGCTATGAAAATTGGTAATAATATGTATTCGAGTATAGAAAATATGTTTGCGTCATATTGTTACTTACCCCCATATGGTGCTGCAGTATTTCATCTTAAATACCGTTCAAACGATATCCATGAAAATTAGTATGCATATATATCGGAACATGGAGAATACATTCGCGATGTGTAATTTTCTACAATGCATTTTTTTTGTAGGACAATGTATGTCAGGTTCTTTTAGTATTCTTATATCAAAGCCTATGTATCTATGGTACTCAATAGACCCTTCCTCGTCCTTTCTTACTAAGTATGGACATTAGCTCATGTACTAAATTAGCTCATGTACTAAATTAGCTCATGTATTGTATTAGCTCAAGTACATTAATTCTCGATTGCCAGCGTCAACCATTGTGTTCTTCATTATTATTATTAAAATTTTAATTGTTAGTGCGTATCTTATTTAGTTTGTGTTGCATAGTTCACATATTATACTTTTTGTTTTGTTTTGTTTTTTGTTTTCTGTTTAATATTTCACTTAATTATCATGTCTTGTTACATAAGGCATATGGAAATGCTTTTGTCGTGATCAGAAGACTCACACACAGTGTTTTGGTGGCGCTGAAACCTTTAAAAATAATATGTTACCGACATATGAGGAAGGTATGAGATATTATTTTTCTATGCAACAGGAACTTTTACGAGAAGACATAAAACTGGTTTGGATGATGTGTGTTCGCCATTACTAAAAGATAAATATTCACGTGGTAGAAATTCAATTTCTGTTGTTATAAACCAAAAAAATATTACATAAGATAAGAATGTCCAAATGGCCAAAACGAATCTCTTTATTTCGCTTTGGCCAGGATCTTAGATTATAAGATCATGGCCAAAAGACTTGGTTCAATCATATGCATTATGATTGAACCAAGTAAGAAATCTGCAGAAATCTTTTATTCACTATTTCCAAAGAGGGTTTTCTTTAATACAGTGAGGTGAAACTCCGATCGTCATACTGCAGTAAAGTAGGTAGGATGGATCAGTATGTCTTCTAA
Organism: Caerostris darwini; assembly: GCA_021605075.1. Lineage (NCBI taxonomy): Eukaryota > Metazoa > Arthropoda > Arachnida > Araneae > Araneidae > Caerostris > Caerostris darwini. The sequence continues at coordinate 113,881 of BPLQ01014865.1, forward strand.
TCTTGATTGTTTCAAGTTTTTGAGTTCTAATGTATGGTCCAAATGGTGTATTATATGTTATATTATAGATTCAAATCTATAATAGAAAAGTTAAATATGTTAAAAAACACGCTATGGATTTTCAGATAATTTTACTGTATGTACATAGAATTTTATTTTTAAAGAAATACAAATAAGTGCAATTTTTTTATAAACTACTATATAATCTAATTTCTTGTAATCTAATACTAGTTTTTAAGTTATAGCTTAATCATCAGCTGTTATGCATTTAAAAACTTCTTAGCCTAATAGTAAAATAAGTTACATTTATCAATTCTGCGCTATCAATCAATGCAATCTAATTTTGCTAATACTGCTATTGAAATACAAATAAGTGCAATTTTTTTTATAAACTACTATATAATCTAATTTATAAAATATCGCCTTTAATAATTACTTCAAAAGGAGAACAAACATCGCGTTTTTTGAAAAAATCGTTTCAATAATCATTTATGGTTATAATTGACGTTAGACATTGGCCCAAGTGAAAGTTCAAAAAACCACAAAGAAATTAATATCTTTGCAATAATAGCGTATATCAAAGAAAAGAAACCTCATCACGCAGTTTACCATCTAATGATATGTTCGTAAAAAGAATAATTGAAAGAATTTTCACTTATCCTAATTTTATAAATCACAAAATGCATTGTTGATTCACTCTAGATAATTATGCTCTCCCCAAATATTTGTTTACGTGATGGATAGCTTTCCTTTAAACAAAATCGATGCGAACATATTATGAAAGATATTGATTGCATTTGTCCAAAATTATCTCTTTGAAGCTTTTTTAATACTTTTAATTTCAAATGCTTTTAAATGGATTATTATCCAGATTATAATTATATTAAGCATCAAATTAGGAGGATAAAATTATACTTATATTATTTAGAAATTTTCTATTCCTTTTTCCCACTCAATTAATACTTTCTTGGCGCATTACAGTAAGAAAAGATTTATTCTGTGCATTAAAGAAAGTGGAATCCATTAAGATATATTCGAACTCCTTCTACACTTAAACCTATGATGGTTACTAATAGAGCGATAAAATTTAATTAATCTTAATAAACACTCTTTATTTAAAATTTTACTTCATTTGTTGTTTTCAGAATTTTCTAAACCCTTCAATGATTAAATGGCCTTTTTTTTAATTATATTCATGTGATGATTGTTAGATAATTTCTTTAAAGCATGGACTTTACTATCATCTGTGTGTCTTGGCACTAGATTAACAATCTTCTAGGAGGGATAGGATATACTTAGACGTTGTTGTCAGTTGAAGATGTCGTTGACTCGGAATCATTGAGGGATTTAAAATGCTTTCCATATGTTGTACGTGACGTTGCACAATCATGAGAGTTTCTCGCAGAAACTCTCATGATCGTGCAACGTACACAAGTATGATCACGTACTCAAGTATGTGCACGTAAAAAAGTATGGTAAGCCATGGTAGGATGGCTGATCATACTATCGCAGAACCAGGGAAACCTTGCTCTTTCAGGGTACATAACTTCTTTGGATATATCCATCAGATATTATCTGAGAGGTTTTTAATTCCAGAGTGTCATCATTAGGATGGACTCTGGACATAGAAGAGATTATTATAGGTTTGGTCAGGAGCATCCAAGTTCAAATGCAAAACTTATAGTGTACCATATTAAGATGTCCTGCTCCAGCGTTTGGGAGAATCTGTGTGAAAAACGATATATATCGGTAGTTTACCTTTAATATTGTTGACCCTATTTTTATTGAGGCACATTGATTAATAGACGTCATAATACACTTACGTGCTACCGTTTTCTCATACCGAGGTAGCCATGGTAGGATGGCCGGTCATACTATCGCAGAACTAGATAAACCATGCTTTTTCAGGGTTGTGCAGTGCATAACTTCTTTGGATATTATCCATCAGATACTATACGAGAGAGTTTTAATTCCAGAGACGGTTTTATTTTATTATCTGAGAGGGTTTTAATTTAAAACGACTTTGACATGAACTTTCGTAATTTAAGATGTCTTGAGTCCAATATTTCTATTCAGAATCCCCTTTTTAAAAAAACTGGCCGCTCATTGGACTAACATAAAATTAGAAAGAATAAGAAACATAATTTCTTTACTCCAATATCTACGGCAACTGCCTCAAAATTATGCCCGTGCTAAATATTTGCTCACTAGTGTATAATCATCTAGCAATAATTTATTTTACAAAAATCCTATTAGCTTATAAGGTTATTTATCAATACCGAATATGTTATAATTGTTCCAATAGATCTTAATATGAAACCTTTTCGTAGAGGCAGAAATCCCCAAACAGTGAAATTCACATCTTGATTTACGGCGAAGAGATAACGAATTTGCAAAACTGGAGTCATCCTGGAATTTTCTTCCAGCCAGTGAGCTTCTGAAGCTACGGCTGTTGCAGACATTGACATTTTATCTGCCCATAAACACATAAGAAAGAACATCATTGTATCGTAAAGAACGAATATAACCTGGGAAATAATCTGCCCATTAAAAAGGTCTCTTGGAGATTCTAAGATCATGTCCAAAGCGAAATAAAAGGAAAACAAATTTGCAAGAGCTGCCCAAAAAACTAGACAGTTGAGCTGACGATCTACTGAAGTCACGAGTTTTCTCAAATAAGAATATTGCGCCAAGAGAAATTTATAATCTGGATTAGGCTTAGATGTCATGAGTTTCTTGTATGCTTCAAAAAGTAGTTTAATATCATGACATACAGTAATAAAAAATATAATAAATGTCTTCAATGGTGATAAGAAGAAAACAACAAAAAAAGCATTTATCATTGAGTAAATTATCGCATTGATGTTATGATCTTTAAATTGGAAACCAAAAAATTCATTTCGAAGTGTGAAACTGAGGGAACTCTCGATTAAAGACCACGCAGATGATGCGATAATCACTACGATATAAAGAAAGCTGGAAAATGTCAGCAAATAAATAAATTGTTTGTAGCGTCTGTCTTCCTTGATCTTGAGTTGAGAAAGATGTGTTGCTACGATATACAGTCGTGATGTATAGCAACATAGAAAAAATCTATGGATTGTTGTCAGTATATGCGTTATGACTAAACCAATTAGAGTACTTGGCGATGTATGCTTTATATTCATAATTTTCGTCACGATGTTAACACTTTGCAGTAGGGTAATAATATGAGAAAACAAGAATAAAAACTTTTCGCAAAAAGTTTTTTTGTTACAATGAGGTGAAAACCCTGTCACCATACTGCAGTAAAATAGGTAGAAAATAAATTGGTAATGTCTTCTCATCTTGATTTTCAAGTTTTTCAATTCTAATGCATGAATCAAATGGAGTATTATGTGCACTATTACAGATTCAAAACCATGATTTAAAAGTTATAGAAGTAGAAAAATAAACTCTATAGGTTTTCACACAATTTTACAGATTAAGTATAAAGTATAAATTTCTATAAACTATTGTTATCTACAAATTCTAGTCTCTAAGTAGCAGTTTAGTCATCAGCAGTTATACATTTAAAAATTTCATGGAGAATGGTAAAACCCGATAAATTTAGCTATGCTATGCTGCAAATCAATGCAATCTAATTTTGCTAATGCTGTTGTTAAAATTAGAATACATCGCATTTCATAATTACTTTAAAACGAGAATAAACACCGCGGTCCTAATTAAATTCGTTGCAATAATAATTTATTGTTATTATTGTCATTAGACATTGGTCCAAATGAAAGTTTAAAGACGAAGAGAAATTAATATATAAGCAATATCAGCGTACATCAAAAAGAAACCTCGTCATGCAATTTACCATCTAATAACATGTTTATAGAAAGAATAATAGAATGGATTTCACTTATCCTAGTTTCATAAGCACACAAAATGCATTGTTAATTCATTCCTAATAGTAATGCTCTCTCATTAGCTTTCCATTAAACAAAATCGATGCATTCATATTGTACCAGATATTCATTACATTTGTGTCCAAAATTATCTCTTTAAAGTTTTTTTAATACTCCTAATTTAAAATGTATTTTTAATGTCATTAAATGGAATTATTGTCCAGAATACAATTATATCAAACATCAATTTTAGAGGATAAAATTATACTTATATTATTTAGAAATGTTCTATTCCTTTTTTCCATTTAATTAACACTTCTTTCTTGTATTACAGTAAATCAGAAATATTTTATTCAGTGCATCACAGTAAGTGAAATTTATTAAGATTTATTCAAACCCCTTCTACACCTAATCCTATGATGATTACTAATAGAGCGATAAAATTTAATTAATCTTAATAAACACACTTTACTTAAAATTTTACTTCATTTGTTGTTTTGAGGATCTTCTAAACCCTTCAATGATTAAATAGCCTTTTTTTATTATATGCATATGATGATTGTTCGATAACTTTTTAAATAATGGACTTTAATACCATACGATGTGTCTCGGTGCCAGGTTAACAAAGTTCTAGGAAGGATCAGTGGATCCATCAGTAGATTCTCATAGGATGTCCGTCCCGCATTACAGGACACTGAGAATTAGACAACACCAATATGTGAGGGTTGTTAGATAATTTCTTTAAATAACGGACTTTACTACCACACGGTTTATCTTGTCACCAGGTTAACAAATTTCTAGGAAGGATAAGATATAATTAAATGTTGTTGCATTTGAAGATGTCCTTGATTCGGAGTTGCATAGCAGTGCTGGATTGTAAATGATTTTCATACTTGATACGTGACGTTGCACAATTTCGAGATTTTCTCCCAGGGACTCTACATTTCTCATACCGACGTAGCCGTAGTTGGATATCTGATGATACTAACGTGGAACCATGTATTTTAAGGGTTAGAAAGTTGGGTCCAAAGAACCATGCAGTGCATAGGTTCTTTGGATTCATCTATCAGATATTATTCAAGATATCTTAATTCAAGAGAGGCATCATTAGGATGGACTCTGGACATAGAAGAGATTATTATAGGTTTGGTCAGGAGAATCCAAGTTCAATTGCCCAACTTATAGTGCACCATGTTAAGATGCTCTGCTACATCGTTTGGCAGATTCTGCATGAAAAACGATAGATATCCATAGTTTACCTTTGATATTGTTGACCCTATTTTAATTGAGGAACATTGATTAATAAACTTCATATACACTTATGGGCTATCGTTTCCTCTTCCGGAAACACACTTTACTTAAAATTTTGCTTCATTTGTTATTTTAAGAATTTTCTAAATCTTTCTATGATTAAATGCCCTTCTTCTTCAAATTATATGCATGTGATGATTTTTAGATAATTTCTTTAAATGATGGACTTTACTATCATCTGTGTCTCGCGACACTAGATTAACAATCTTCTAGGAGGGATAGGGTGTACTTAGACCTTGTTGGAAGTTGAAGACGTCGTTGACTCGGAATCACATAGCAGTGATGGATTGAAAATGCTTTCGATATGTTGTACGTGCCGTTGCACGATCATGAGAGTTTCTGCAAAAAACTCTCATGATCTGCAAAAAACTCTCAGTGCTGTGCAGTACATAACTTCTTTGGATATATCCATCAGATATTATGTGAGAGGTTTTTAATTCCAGAAAGTCAGCATTAGGATGGACTCTGGACATAGAAGAGATTATTATAGGTTTGGTCAGGAGAATCCAAGTTCAAATGCACAACTTATAGTGTACCATATTAAGATGTCCTGCTACAAGTTAGGGAGATTCTGCGTGAAGAACGATATATATTCATAGTTCAGCTTTAATATTGTTGACCCTATTTTTATTGAGGTATATACATTGATTAATAACCTTCATATACACTTATGTGCTATCGTTTTCTCTGTAAATTGCGGCTATGTGGTTCTAAATAACCATCCTAGAAGATAGGTAACTTAGTGCTCAAACATCCTGTCCCAACAATAGTCGTCTCATGATTACGATTTCATAACTTTACATGAAAGAAAAATTCCCAGAGAAAAACATTTGTTCTTTTAATTCTGCATTTTATTAAGATGCACTTCAATCTTATTATGATTAACTTAATTATATTAATATATTGAACAATTAAGAACTTTTTAAGTATTATTCTCATTCCACCAAACATATTTATGAATGGATAAAGTATTGAAACAAATTAAACATCCTATACCTGAAAAACCACACATTCTTCAAAATTATGCGCATGCTAAATATTTGCTCACTAGTGTACACTCATCTATCAATAATTTATTTTACAAAAATCCTATTAGCTTATAATGTTATTTATCAATACTGAATATGTTATAATTGTTCCAATAGATCCTAATATGAAACCTTTTCGTAGAGGTAGAAATCCCCAAACAGTGAAATTCACATCTTGATTTACGGCGAGGAGATAACGAATTTGCAAAACTGGTGAAATCCTGCAATTTTCTTCCAGGCAATGAGCTTGAGAAGCTATGGCTGTTGCAGACATTGACATTTTATCTGCCCCTAAGCACATAAGAAAAAACATCATTGTATCGTAAAGAACGAATACAACCTGGGAAATAATCTGCCCATTAAAAAGATCTCTTGGAGATTCTAAGATCATGTCCAAAGCGAAATAAAGGGAAAATAAATTTGCAAGAGCCGCCCAAAAAACTAGACAGTTGAGCTGACGATCTACTGAAGTCACGAGTTTTCTCAAATAGGAATATTGCGGCAAGAGAAATTTATAATCCGGATTAGGCTTAGAGGTCATGAGTTTCTTGTATGCTTCAAAAAGTAATTTAATATCGTGACATACAGTGATAAAAAATATAATAAATGTCTTCAATGGTGCTAAGAAGAAAACAACAAAAAAAGCATTTATCATTGAGTAAATTATCGCGTTGATGTTATGATCTTTAAATTGGAAACCAAAAAATTCATTTCCAAGTGTGAAACTGAGGGAATTCTCGATTAAAGACCACGCAGATGATGCGATAATCACTACGATATAAAGAAAGCTGGAAAATGTCAGCAAATAAATAAATTGTTTGTAGCGTCTGTCTTCCTTGATCTTGAGTTGAGAAAGATGTGTTGCTACTGTATACAGTCGTGTTGTATAGGAGCACAGAAAGCATCTATGGATTGTTGTCAGTATATGCGTTATAACTGAACCAATTAGAGTACTTGGCGATGTATGCTTTATATACATAATTTTCGACACGATGTTAACACTTTGCAGTAGGGTAATAATATGAGAAAACAAGAATAAAAACTTTTCGCAAAAAGTTTTTTTGTTACAATGAGGTGAAAACCCTGTCACCATACTGCAGTAAAATAGGTAGAAAATAAATTGGTAATGTCTTCTCATCTTGAGTTTCAAGTTTTTCAATTCTAATGCATTAATCAAATGGAGTATTATGTGCACTATTACAGATTTAAAACCATGATTTAAAAGTTATAAACGTTGAAAAAGAAACACTATGGGTTTTCACACAATTTTAGAGAATGTGTGCATAGAATTTTATTTTTAAAGAAACAGAAATTAGTCCAAATTTTATATAAACTAAAGTATAAATTTCTATAAACTATTGTTATCGACAAATGCTAGTCTTTAAGTAGTAGCTTAGTCATCAGCTGTTATGCATTTAAAAACTTCTTGGAGAATGGTAGAAAAAGCTAGTTTAGCTATGTTATGCTGAAAAATCAATTGAATCTAATTTTGCTAATACTTTTGTTATAATTAGAATACATCGCATTTCATAATTACTTTGAAACGAGAGTAAACACCGCTATCCTAATAAAATTCGTTTCAATAATAATTTATTGTTATAATTGCCAAGTTATAGTTCAAATACTCCAGAGAAATTATTATCGAAGCAATATCAAAAAAAAAACCTCATCATGCAATTTCCCATCTAATAATATGTTTATAGAAAGAATAATAGAGAGGATTTTCACTTATCCTACTTTCATAAGTACGCAAAATGCATTGTTAATTCATTCCTAATAATAATGCTCTCTCATTAGGTTTCCATTAAACAAAATCGATGCGCCCATATTGTACAAGATATTGATTACATTTGTGTCCCAAATTATCTCTTTAAGGTTTTTTTAATACTCTAAATTTCAAATGTATTTTTAATGCCATTGAATGAAATTATTGTCCAGAATACAATTATATTAAACATCAAATTTGGATGATAAAATTATTTCGAAATTTTCCATTGCTGTTTCCCATTTAATTAATACTTTCTAAGTAGATTACTGTAAAGCAGAAAAAGTTTATTCAGTACATCACAGAAAGTGAAATTTATTAAGATTTATTCAAACCGCTTCTACACCGGGTCATATGATAGTTACTAATAGAACAATAAAATCCAATTAGACTTAATATATATTCCTCCCTTAAAATTTTACTTCGTTTGTTTTTTTGAGAATTTTCTAAGCCCTTTCAATGATTAAATGTTTTTTTAATTATATTTATGTGAACAATTATTTTAATTATATTTATGTAGGAACGTGCGCCGCTGATGAGCATTAGGGCTGAGGTTCAATCCGTTACATCCGGTGGCATTGTTATATACAGTTTTCAAAAAAGAGGAGACTGGATGGCGTTTTTGATGTTCAGTCTCTTGCTCTTTAGTCAGACTACCTGGTGGGAGTGTTTCGGGTTTTTTATCTCACGATAAGCAAATGCAGAGTAGTTACCTCCTAAAAAAGTCCTCCCAGAAGGCACTTCCCTCCTTCTTCAGCGACTCGTTATTCTTCTACCTACGGATGCTCCTTCACAACAGAAGTTGCCCCTTTCCATCCATCCGTGAGTAAATACTCATTCGATGTCCATCCCGCACTACAGGACACTGAGGATTAGACACAACAACATGTGATGATTGTTAGATAATTTCTTTAAATAATGTACTTTATGCACTACCATACAGTGTGTCTCGACACCAGGTTAACAAACTTCTAAGAAGGATAAGATATACTTAAATGTTGTTGAATTTGAGGATGTCCTTGATTCGGAGTTGCACAACATCGCTGGATTGGAAGTGCTTTCCATACGCTATACGTGACGTTGTACCATCGCGAGAGTTTCTCACAGAGATTCTACATTTCTCTTACCGACTTAGCCATAGTTGGATGTCTGATCATACTAAAGCGGAACCATGCATCTTGAGTTCTTTGGATATATCTAACAGATATTATCCAAGAGGGGTTTTATTCCAGAGAGGCATCATTAGTCGGACATAGAAGAGACTGTTATAGGATTGGTCAGGAGAATCGAAGTACAAATACACAACTTATAGTGTATCATATTAAGATGTCCTGCTAGAGCGTTTGAGAGATTCAAAGACTGTGACAAAGACTTCAGATTGAGACTCAAGAGCCAAAAATTATGACCACCCCTACATTGTGCAATGAACTCGCCTGGATGACGTGCAAGGCACGTCATCAGGTGGAAGTGGTATTCAACTGCTGCTGAAGGGTCTGAAGAATCATTCTTTCACTTACTTCTGTGTGTGATGGGAAAGGCTGCGGATCTCAGTGACTTTGATAGAGGGCAGATTGTAATGGCTCGAAGGCTCGGAACAAGTATTTCCGAAACTGCATGACTCGTGGGTTTTCGCGATCCACAGTTGTTAGTACTTATGCAAAGTGGATGAATGACGGTGAAACCAGCAGTAGACGGCATGGTGTTGGATGTCCACACGCTATCAAAGAAAAAGGACGTCGGAGACTGTCTCGCATGGTGAAGCAAAACAGGAGCCAGACAGTGGCTCAGCTGACAGCCCAACACAATGCAGGGCCAAGTAGGATAGTATCGGAGCACACTGTTCAGCGGACACTGTTGGATATGAGGCTACGCAGCAAACGTCCCACTCGTGTGCCTTTGCTGACCAAGCGTCATCGCCAACTGCGCCTGCTCTGGGCCCGGGAACATCGTGACTGGTCCATGGATCAGTGGGAGAGAGTTGCCTGGTCAGATGAATCACAGTTTGTCATTCCTCATGCCGATTGCCGTGTCAGGATACGCCGTCTTCCAGGCGAACAGTTGCTCCCTCAATGTACAGCAGGTCATACACAGGCCGGTGGTGGCGGTATTATGCTTTGGGGGCGTTCTCTGGGACCCGTGGTTGTGGTAGAGCAGACCATGAATGCTACAGGGTATGTGAACCTCATTGCGGACCAGTTGCACCCTTACATGGCCTCTGTTTTTCCAGCTGGAAATGGAATGTTCCAACAGGACAACGCCCCTTGTCACAAGACTAAAATTATGTTGGAGTGGTTCCAGGAACATGATGCTGAATTCCAGTTACTGTCCTGGCCGCCTAACTCACTGGATCTCAATCTGATGGAACACATTAGGGATATCCTGGGAAGGCAGCTCAGAGTTCAAAGACCACCAATTAGCAATACCTCGGATTTTCGTGTGCGTTGCTTAAACATCTGGTACAATCTGTCTCCGGCCATCTACCAAGGACTTGTGGCATCCATGCCAAGGCGGGTTGAAGCTGCTAAAGGTGAGCCAACTCGTTATTGACAGGTGGTCATAATGTTTTGGCTCTTGAGTGTATATCCATAGTTCACCTTTAATATTGTTGGCCCTATTATTTTTATTAATGCACATTGATTAATAGACTTCATATACACTTATGTGTTATCGTTTTCCCTTCCAGAAGGTAGATAACCTACTGCTCAGATATCCTATTCCTAAAATAGTCATCTCATGATTATGATTTCATAATTTCACTAACATTCCAAGAGAAATTTTTTTTTTTTCATTTTGCATTTTATTAAGATGCACTTAAATCTTATTAAGATTCACTTAATTAACATTTTATTAATATATCGAACATTGCAATCCTTAAGTATCATTCTCATTCCATCAAATATACATATGAATGGATAAAATATTGAAACAAGTCAAATATCTGCCTGAAAAATGGATGCTCTACCATAAACGTCAAGAAAAATTTAGCATTTTAGAGAGAAAAACCTAAAACATGTTTTGAGAGATGTCTTAATCCAACCTTCTAGCTAAGATAGCTTGTTTAATAGCAAATAATTTAATAAATCCTTCGAGCAAATTAAAAATCACAATTTACCAAAGAAGCTACAAATACAAAATATTTTGCTTCCGGTAGGCATTAGGGGCATCTGTAATAAATTTGCATCACATATGAGATAAAATATGGAAAATTCTCACCAAATAACCTGACGATGGTTGCTACAATTAGTCTCTTCGTTCCTGAAACCAGAGACTGCTAAGGAAGGCGCTGGCTTGAAACAATAAATTTACTATTTTTATTAATTTTGCTTTATTGAACATTATTAATTTGACCAACCCAAAAAATACAGTCATATTTGTAATAAGTTTTCTTAATTTCGTAATGTTCTCATAATGTAAGTTCGTGTTATTTTAAGCAAAATATTGCAGGATACATTTAGGTACAATTTATTAAAAAAAATAGTAATTTGTATTGTGTGTATGTATACGTGTGATCTGATGTAGTTCCAATTATTTTCTACTTTATCTGGATTAAAAAAGAAGAGTTGAGATAAGATTTTTATATTTCTGTTAATACTACTTTTTTTAAAGAATTTTATAATTTACTTTTGTTATAATGTAAAAAAAAACATAATTATCATAATAGAACACCATGTCTTTGACGTTTTGGTTAAAAAAAATATAATGCTGCATATCTTTATTGTTTTTTCGTTTGGAAAAGAAAACTTTACATTAATAGATAAATCTTAATTCTCTAAAAAAATTTTAATGTATATATAGGTTTTATTTTTCATTTCCATTTAACTCAATTAAAAAGAAATATACTGAAATCAAGAAATATCGTGTCATATTAATTTGAAATATACACCAATAAATCTAAACAACAGTAAAATAATTTGTGCTTTGTACATTTGACGACTGTGAAGCTAAGCTATTGGTAGAGGTGGATTCTGAAGCAATTCAGTAAAATGTGAGAGTAAAAAGGTAGAAACTAGCATAAAAAAAGGATGCATTCAGCACTTAATTAGGAAAAAAACTGTTAAATGAGTGGTGTTTGTGAAAATGATTTCTGGTCCAAGTTGAAAAACATAAAGGATATGTGTCTCGATGAAGAATATCCCCTCTCTTAATTATAAAGATTTGTGTAGGGATATTCTTCATGTTCAGTTCAACTAATTGAACATCTGTTGAGTTGAGAGCTCATATAGCTTGATGAACATCAATTTCTGTTGGAAAAGTAGTTGGTAAATATTATCGGGCCAAACCAATGCCTGTAAATATGTCTCTTCATATGTATTCCATCAGATTAAAAAATCTCCCATTTCAAGTTACTTCACGATACGAATCCAATACAATGTGGTGTAATCTTCTATAAAAACTACAAGATTAGTACTTCTGAACAGACACACATACAGAAAGATCACTTTTAGACAATAGCGATCTCTCTTAACAATGTCTTTAGAAAATATGGTGATTAATGTGGAACTTCATCGCAACATTACCTCAGATGAATGTGATGGGCCACCGTAACTGTTTTTTCTTAGATTTTACAGCTCTTCTTTTCCAATTGGCGTCAAAAATTGTCTGTAACATTGAAATTACTCTCATCTCTTAGCAGACATAACTTGTTAATAAGACATTTAATTTCCATCTGTTCTAAACGGATCTAAATGGTACAGTCAGTGAACAACCATTCACTATTTAACATTCTCTACAACAGGTCTGAATATTAAATCATTAATAGATTCTAATCGACAGATAATGTGTAGGTGAGGAGAAACATCTGGCTACAGTAATCCATAACATTCCATCTATTGTTGTCCTATCTGTTGTAAACATTGTTCCTTAACTGGTGGTTTTTATATGCAGAATAGTTACCGGACATCTATAAGCCTTTTTAAACAAACACCAACAACTTTCTCTTTAACTGTACTTTGTTTTGCAAGAATATCCAAGCATGAGAAATGACAAACTCTTAAACTACATTTGCTATACTGCGCGCTCTTCGAGCATTTCAATGACTTACAGTTCTCTGGAACTTGCTTAAAAGATTTTTTATACCATCTTCCATTTGCTTAACGTTTTGCTTAACTTTCAATATCGAAATGGGCGCCTTTGACTTGCTATGACTTACAGTGACTATAAATGCCTTCAGTCCGATATTTCTATGCAGAATCCCCTTTTTACCAATCTGGCTGTTTATTGGGGTAGCATAAAATTAGAAGTAATAGGAAACGTAAAATCTTTACTCCAATATCAACGCCAACTGCTACAAAATTATGCCCGTGCTAAATATTTGCTCATTAGCGTACCCTCGTCTATCAATAATTTATTTTACAAAAATTATATTAGTTTATAATGTCATTTATCAATACTGAATATGTTATAATTGTTCCAATAGATCCTAATATGAAACCTTTTCGTAGCGGTAGAAATCCCCAAACTGTGAAATTCAAATCTTGATTTACGGCGAGGAGATATCGTATTTGCAACACTGGTGACATCCTGGAATTTTCTTCCAGCCAGTGAGCTTCTGAAGCTACGGCTGTTGCAGACATTGACATTTTATCTGCCCATAAGTACATAAGAAAGAACATCATTGTATTGTAAAGAACGAATATAACCTGGGAAATAATCTGCCCACTAAAAAGGTCTCTTGGAGATTCTAAGATCATGTCCAAAGCGAAATAAAGGGAAAATAAATTTGCAAGAGCTGCCCAAAAAACTAGACAGTTGAGCTGACGATCTACTGAAGTCACGAGTTTTCTCAAATAGGAATATTGCGCCAAGAGAAATTTATAATCCGGATTAGGCTTAGAGGTCATGAGTTTCTTGTATGCTTCAAAAAGTAGTTTAATATCGTGACATACAGTAATAAAAAATATAATAAATGTCTTCAATGAACCTAAGAAGAAAACAACAAAAAAAGCATTTATCATGGAGTAAATTATCGCGTTGATGTTATGATCTTTAAATTGGAAACCAAAAAATTCATTTCCAAGTGTGAAACTGAGGGAATTCTCGATTAAAGACCACGCAGATGATGCGATAATCACTACGATATAAAGAAAGCTGGAAAATGTCAGCAAATAAATAAATTGTTTGTAGCGTCTGTCTTCCTTGATTTTGAGTTGAGAAAGATGTGTTGCTACAATGTACAGTCGTGATGTATAGCAACATAGAAAGCATCTATGGATTGTTGTCAGTATATGCGTTATAACTGAACCAATTAGAGTACTTCGCGATGTATCTTCTATATATATTATTTTTGACAGGATGTTAACACTTTGCAGTAGGGTAATAATATGAGAAAAGAGGAATAAAAACTTTTCGCAAAAGGTTTTTTTGATACAATGAGGTGAAATCCCTGTCACCATACTGCAGTAAAACAGGTAGAAAATGAACTGGTAATGTCTTCTCATCTTGAGCATTTCAATATTTTGATTTTTAATGCATGATTCAAATAGAGTATTGCGTGAACTATTACAGATTTAAAACCATGATTTAAAAGTTAGATATGTTGAAAAATAAACACTATGGGTTTTTACACAATTTTAGAGAATGTATATATAGAATCTTATTTTTAAAGAAACAGAAATTAGTCCAAATTTTATATAAACTAAAGTATAAATTTCTATAAACTATTGTTATCTACAAATACTAGTCTTTAAGTTGTAGCTTAGTCATCAGCTGTTATGCATTTAAAAACTTCCTGGAGAATGGTAAAACAAGATAAATTTAGCTATGCAATGCTGCAAATAAATGCAATCTAATTTTGCTAATACTTTTGTTATAATTAGAATACATCGAATTTCATAATTACTTTGAGACGAGAATAAACATCTCGGTTCTAATAAAATTCGTTTCAATAATAATTTATTGTTATAATTGAAAAGGTATTGTTCAAATACGCCAGAGAAATTATTATCGAAGCAATATCAAAAAAAAAACCTCATGATGCAATTTCCCATCTAATAATATGTTTATAGAAAGAATAATAGAGAGGATTTTCACTTATCCTACTTTCATAAGTACGCAAAATGCATTGTTAATTCATTCCTAATAAAAATGCTCTCTTATTATTTTTCCATTGAACAAAATCGATGCGCCCATATTATAAAAGATATAGATTGCATTATCAAAAATTATCTCCTGAAAGCTTTTTTAATACTCTTAATTTCAAATGTATTTTTAATATCATTAAATGGAATTATTATCCA
This sequence comes from Caerostris darwini, assembly GCA_021605075.1. Classification (NCBI taxonomy): domain Eukaryota; kingdom Metazoa; phylum Arthropoda; class Arachnida; order Araneae; family Araneidae; genus Caerostris; species Caerostris darwini. Next base: position 129,092 of record BPLQ01014865.1, read on the forward strand.
GAATACATTTATATTAAACATCAAATTTGGATGATAAAATTATACTTATAATATTAAGAAATTTTCCATTCCTGTTTCCCATTTAATTAATTTCTAAGTGGATTACAGTAAAGCAGAAAAAGTTTATTTAGTACAACACAGAAAGTGAAATTTATTAAGATTTATTCAAACCGCTTCTACACCGGGTCATATGATGGTTACTAATAGAGCAATAAAATCCAATTAAACTTAATAAATATTCCTTACTTAAAATTTTATTTCGTTTGTTTTTTTGAGAATTTTCTAATACCTTTCAATAATTAAACGTTTTTTTTAATTATATTTATGTGAACAATTATGTTAATTATATTTATTTAGCAACGTGCGCTGCTGGTGAGCATTAAGGCTGAGGTTTAATCCGTTGGTGGCATTGTTATATACAGTTTTCAAAAAAGAGGAGACTCGACGGCGTTTGTGATGTTCAGCCCCTTGCTCTTTATTCAGACTACCTGGTGAGAGTTTTTCGGGGTTTTTATCTCACGATAAGCAAATGCGGAATAGTTACGTCCTAAAAAAGTCCTCTCAGAAGGCACTTCCCTCCTTCTTCAGCGACTCGTCATTCTTCTACATGCGGATGTTTCATCACAGCAGAAGTTGCCCCTTTCCATCCATCCGTGAGTAAATACTCATTTGATGTCCGTCCCGCACTACAGGACACTGAGGATTCGACACAACAACATGTGAGGATTATTAGATAATTTCTTTAAATAACGGGCTTTACTACCATACAGTGTGTCTCGGCACCAGGTTAACAAACTTCTAAGAAAGATAAGATATATCTAAATGTTGTTGAATTTGTAGAATATCCTAGATTCGGAGTTGCATAGCAGTGCTGGATTGGAAATGATTTTCATACTTGGTACTTTACGTTGCGCAATCGCGAGAGATTCTCACAGAGACTCTACATTTCCCATACCGACTTAGCCGTAGCTGGATTTCTGATCATAATAAAGCGGAATCATGCATTTTAAGGGATGTGTAGGGCATAAGTTCTTTGGATATATCTATCTGATATCATCCAAGAGGGATTCTATACCAGAAAGTCATCTTTAGTCGGTTTCCGGACATAGAAGCGATTGTCGTAGGTTTGGTCAGGAGAATAAAAGTTCAAATACACAACTTATAGTGCACCATATTAAGATGTCCTGCTGAAGCGCTTTTGAGATTCTGCATATATGTCGATACATATCCATAGTTCACCTTTATTATTGTTGACCCTATTATTTTTATTGATGCATATTGACTAATAAGCTTCATATACACGTATGTGTTATCCTGTTCTCCTCTGGAGATTTCTCTATAAACAACTGCTATGTGAATCTAAGTAGCCATCCTAGAAGGTAGATAACCTACTGCTCAGATATCCTATTCCTACAATAGTCATCTCATGATTACGATTTCATAATTTCAATAAAACTCCAAGAGAAAAAAACATTTTTTTTTTTCATTTTGCATTTTATTAAGATGAACTTAAATCTTATTAATGTTCACTTAATTAGCATTTTATTAAAACAGCGGACAATACGTTTCTTGAGTATCATTCTCATTCTACCAAATATACTGATGAACGGATAAAGTATTGAAACAAATCAAATATCTTGTGCCTGAAAAATGGATGCTCTACCATAAACCTCAAGACAAAATTTAACATTTTAGAGAGAAACCCTTAAAACTTATATTTTGAGAGATGTCTTCATACAACTTTCTAGCTAAGATAACTTGTTTAATAGCAAATAATTTAATAAATCTTTCTACCAAATTAAAAATCGCAATTTACCAAAGAAGCTACAAATACAAAAGATTTTGCTTCCGGTAGGCGTTTAGGGGCATCTGTAATAAATTTGCATCACATATGAAATAAAATACGGAAAATTCTCACCAGATAACCTGACGATGGTTGCTACAATTAGTCTCTTCATTCCTGAAACCAGAGACTGCTACGGAAGGCGTTTATTTGAAACAATAAATTTACTATATTTATTAATTTTGCTTTGTTGAACTTTATAAATTTGACCAACCTAAAACTACAGTAATAAGTTTTCTTAATTTCGTAAAGTTCTCATAATGTAAGTTCGTGTTATTTTAAGCAAAATATTGTAGGATACACTTAGGTACAATTTATTTAAAAAAATAGTAATTTGCATTATGTGTATGTATACGTGTGATCTGATGTAGTTCCAATTATTTTCTATTTTTTCTGGATTAAAAAAGAAGGGTAGAGATAAGATTTCTTTATTTCGGTTACAACTTTTTTAAAGAATTTTATAATTTAATTTTGTTATAATGTAAAAAAATCATAATTATCATAGTAGAACACCAAATCTTTTAAGTTTTGGTATTAAAAAAAAATATATGATGTTGCGTATCTTTATAAACTAATGTTTGTGAAAATCGCAACACCATGAAGGACTTACGCGAGTAAGCTGAAATTTTTCGGAAATCTAAATTAGCGCATGATATGCAAATGATTAGAATTTCAAATCCGTAACGCATGCGTATGCTGAGCAGCGCCCTCTGAACGGCGGATGGATCCGAATAAATAGAGGGTTGTAGCGAGGCGTGTATGGTTATCAGTGGTTATCTGCTAGTGGTAAACGTTAGCTCAATCGTTACTTATGCCTCTTCGACGAAAGAGAGCGAGATTTGAACAACTTACAGAGTTTGAACGGGGGAGAATCATCGGCCTTCGTGAAGCTGGATTGTCTTATCGTGCAGAAGCCGCTCGTGTGCAGCGTAACAGCAGCACAGTGATGCGTCTTTGGAAGCAGTGGATGGACGAGTGTCGGACAACTCGGAAATCCGGGTGTGGACCCCGAAATCTGACGTCAGCTCGCGATGATAGACACCTGGTCCGCATGGCGCTGACGGACCGTGCAGCTTCCTTTAGACAATTGGCAGCACAGTGGTCAATAGCTACAGGTGTTTCATTGTGTGCTTCATCAATTCGTAGACGTCTGCTGCAGCGTGGACTGCGCGCAAGGACTCCTTTGTACAGGATCCCTCTCACGCTAAACAATCGCCGCCTGCGGCTACAATGGACCGCTCAGCATAGACACTGGCGTGCTGATTGGCAGCATGTCGTGTTTTCTGACGAATCCAGCTTTAATTTGTGGTACCATGATGGCCGCATTCGTGTCAGACGCTATGCCGGTGAACGCCACCTTCCGGAGTGCATTATCGAACGCCACAGTGGACGAACACCCGGAGTTATGGTCTGGGGTGCCATAGCCTTTCATAGACGATCTCAATTGCTAAGAATTGTGGGCAATAACCGGTACATCAGTGAAGTTCTACAGCCCCAAGCTGTTCCCTTCCTTCAAAACTTGCCAGGCGCTGTATTTCTACAGGTCAATGCCCGCCGTCATATCGCTAGGACTGTTCAATCCTTCTTTGCAACGAGGCAGGTACAGCTTCTTCCTTGGCCTGCGTATTCCCCGGATATGTCGCCAATTGAACATGTGTGGGATTTCGTTGGTCGGCGTCTCGCTCGTGATCCTCGTCCTGTTGCTTCTGCAGACGAACTTTGGGTGCGCATACAAACAATATGGAATGCTCTTCCTCATGCAGACATTCAAAATTTGTTTGACTCCATGCCACGTCGTGTAGCAGCACTTATTGCTGTGCGTGGTGGCTACACAAAATACTGATTCCGATCTATTGTTACTGTTTGTTTACTTTGAACATTTAATCCTTTATTTGTACCACTACCACTCAACTGTGTATTAAATTTCATTCAATTATGACGATTCCTTCATGGTGTTGCAATTTTCACAAACATGAGTTTATATTCTTTTTTGTTTGTTTGTTTGGAAAAGAAAACTTCACCTTCATAAGTAAACCTTAATTCTCTAAAACATTTTTAATGTATATATAGGTCTTATTTTTCATTTCCATTTAACTCAATCAAAATAATTATATTGAAATCAAGGGATATCGGGTCGTATTAGTCAGAAATATACACCAATAACTCTAATCAGCGGAACAATTTGTGCTTGGTACATTTGACGTCTATGAAGCTAATCGATTTGTAAAGGTGGATTCTGAATGATTCAAAAATGTCTGAGAGGGAAAAAGATGAAACTAGCATAAAAAATTGAAAAGAGGCATTTAGCATATAATTAGAAAAAAACTATTAAAAGATATGAGTTTGTGAATAAGATTACTTGTCCAAGATGGAAAACATAAAGGAAATGGACTTTATTAAAGCACAGCACCACTCTTAATTATAATAGTTTGTGTAGGAGATACTATCCATATTCAGTTCAACTGATTGAACTATTGAGGTGAGAGCTCATATAGCTTAATGAACATCAGTTTCTCTTGTTGGGAATTCTTCAGTAAATAGGATCGTGCCAAATTAATGTGGGAAAATATGACGTCTCTCCAAAGCACTCCATATATATTCCACCAAATTTAAATCCGGGGACATTATTAACTAATTTATTTATGTGAAATTCTCCTATTTAAACTTCTTCACGATACGAACCCAATGCGGTGTGGCGTTATCTTCCATAAAAACGTCACCAATAGTACCTCTGAAATGATGTACATAAAGAAAGATTGTAACAATAAGCGATCTCCCTTAGTGTGTCTTCACCAGCGTTCAGAACAGTGCGTCTTCAGAAAATAAGGTGTTAATGAAGCTCTTCGTCATAACATTCATTCAGATGAGCATGCTAGATCGACAGACATTGACAGATTCTTTCCTTGATTTTACTTCTCTCCATTTTCTGTTTACATACAGAATCGTTTACAACACTAAACTGGCTTTTATCTTTTTAACATGAATAACATATTAATGAGACAACGAATTTTCATCTGCTCTACACCGACTATATGGCACTGCCGATGAATACACATTAATTATTTAACATTCACTACAAGCGGTCTGAATATTAAATTATTAATAGACGCTAATAGACAGAAAATATGTAAGAGACGATAATGTCTGGCGACAGTAATCTATGACACTTGACCTATTGTTGCATATCTGCTGCAAATATTGCTCCCTAACCTGTGGTTTTTCTATTGTGCAGAATAGTTACAGAATATCTATAAGCGTTGTATTCTTGAACTAACATCAACAACTTTCCTCATAACTGTACTGCGCTTTGAAAGAATATCCAAGCATGTGAGATGACAAACTCTCGAGCTGCTTGCTATTCTATGGACTCCTCCAGGTTTTCAATGACTCACAGTTCTCTGGGACTATCTTAAAACATTTTTAACACCACCTTCCACTTACTCGTCGTTTTAAGAATTTCGCTATCGAAATGGGCACCTTTGACATGATCTTCCGTGACCTAAGATGTCTTCAGTCCGATATTTCGATGCAGAATTCCCTTTTTCACGAATCTGGCTATTCAATGGGCTAACATAAAGTAATGAGGAATATCAACGCCAGTTGCTTCAAAATTCTGCCCGTGCTAAATATTTGCTCACTAGTATACACACATCTATCAATAATTTATTTTACAAAAAAATCCTATTAATTTATAATGTTGTTTATCAGTACTGAATATGTTATAATCGTTCCAATAGATCCTAGTATGAAACCTTTTCGTAGAGGTAGAAATACCCAAACAGTGAAATTCACATCTTGATTTACGGGGAGAAGATAATGAATTTGCAAAACTGGTGAAATCCTGGAATTTTCCTCCAGCCAGTGAGCTTCTGAAGCTACTGCCGTTGCAGACATTGACATTTTATCTGCCCATGAACACATAAGAAAGAACATCATTGCATCATAAAGAACGAATATAACCTGGGAATTCTCTATTAAAGACCACGCAGATGATGCGATAATCACTACGATATAAAGAAAGCTGGAAAATGTCAGCAAATAAATCAGTTGTTTGTAGCGTCTGTCTTCCTTGATTTTGTGTTGCGAAAGATGTGTTGCTACGATGTACAGTCATGATATATACGAGCACAGAAAACATCTATGGATTGTTGTCAGTATATGCGTTATAATTGAACCAATTAGACTACTTGGCGATGTATCTTTTATATACATTATTTTTGACACGATGTTAACACTTTGCAGTAGGGTAATAATATGAGAAAAGGGAATAAAAACTTTTTGCAACAGGTTATTTTGTTACAATGAGGTGAAAACCCTGTCACCATACTGCAGTAGAATAGGTAGAAAATAAATTGGTAATGCCTTCTCATCTTGAGCATTTCAATATTTTGATGTTTAATACAGGATTCAAATAGAGTATTACGTGAACTCTTACAGATTTAAAACCATGATTTAAAAGTTAGATATGTTGAAAAATAAACACTATGGGTTTTCACACAATTTTAGAGAATGTATATATAGAATCTTATTTTTAAAGAAACAGAAATAAGTGCAAATTTTATATAATCTAAAGTATAAATTTCTATAAACTCTTGTTATCTACAAATGCTAGTCTTTAAGTTGTAGCTTAGTCATTAGCTGTTATGCATTTAAAAACTTCCTGGAGAATGGTAAAACAAGATAAATTTATCTATGCTATGCTGCAAATCAATGCAATCTAATTTTGCTAATACTTTTGTTATAATTAGAATACATCGCATTTCATAATTACTTTGAGACGAGAATAAACACCGCGGTTCTAATAAAATTCGTTTCAATAATAATTTATTGTTATCATTGCCAAGGTATTGTTCAAATACGCCAGAGAAATTATTATCGAAGCAATATCAAAAAAACCTCATCATGTAATTTCCCATCTAATAATATTTTTATAGAAAGAATAATAGAAAGGATTTTCACTTATCCTACTTTCATAAGTACGCAAAATGCATTGTTTATTCATTCCTAATAATAATGCTCTCTCATTAGCTTTCCATTAAACAAAATAGATGCGCCCATATTATAAAAGATATTGATTGTATTATCAAAAATTATTTCCTTAAAGCTTTTTTAATATTCTTAATTTCATGTATTTTTAATGTCATTGAATTTAATTGTTGTCCAGAATACAATTATATTAAACATCAAATTTGGATGATAAAATTATATTTAGATTATTTAGAAATGTTCTATTAATAATTCCCATTCAATTAATACTTTCTTAGTGGATCACAGTAAACCAGAATAAGATGTATTCTGTGCATCACAGAAAGTGAAATCTATTAAGATATATTCAAACTCCTTCTACACCTAAATCTATGTTGGTTACTAATAGAGCGATAAAATTTAATTAATCTTAATAAACACACTTTACTTAAAATTTTACTTCATTTGTTGTTTTGAAATCTTTCAATGATTAATTGGCCTTTTTCTCAAATTATATTCATGTGATGATTGTTAGATAATTTCTTTAAATCATGGACTTCACTATAATCTGTGTGTCTCGGCACTAGGTTAACAATCTTCTAGGTGGATAGGATGTACTTAGACGTTGTTGGAAGTTGAAGACGTCTTTGACACGGGATCACATAGCAGTGTTGGATTTAAAATGCTTTCCATATGTTGTATGTGACGTTGCTCAATCATGAGAGTTTCTGGCAGAAACTCTCATGACTGTGCAAATCACAGAACCAGGGTAACCTTGCTCTTTCAGGGTTGTGCAGTACATAACTTCTATGGATATATCCATCAGATATTATCTGAGAGGTTTTTAATTCCAGAGAGTCATAATTAGGATGGACTCTGGACATAGAAGAGATTATTTGGTCAGGAGAATCGAAGTTCTTATAGTGTACCATATTAAGATGTCCTGTTACAGCGTTTGAAGAATGATATATATACGTAGTTCACCTTTAATATTGTTGACCCTATTTTTATTGAGGCACATTGATTAATAACTTAAATTGATTAAAACTAATGTGTTATACTTTTCTCTTCGGGAGTTTTCTCTGTAAACTACTGCTATGAGCTTTTAAGTAACCATCCTAGAAAATAGGTAACCTAGGGCTCAAACATCCTGTCCCAACAATAGTCATGCTTACGATTTCATAACTTCACATGAAAGGAAAATTCCAAGAGAAAAATATTTGTTCTTCTCATTTTGTATTTTATTAATATATTGAACAATTATGCCCTTTTTAAGTATTATTCTCATTCCATCAAGTATACCTATGAATGGATAGAGTATTATAACAAATCAAATATCTTATAGCTGAAAAACAACAGATTTTGTTTCCAGTAGGCTTTTAGAGGGAACTGTAATAAATTTGCGTCGTATATTAGATATATCACGGAACATTCTCACCAAATACCCTGACCAAATACCCCCACAATCTCTATCGAGTCTCTTCATTTCTGAAACCAGAATAAGTAACGGGTGGCGCTGGCATGAGAACTCTTGCTCGGATGGCCAATTATTCTATACCCAGACCAAAAAAACAAGAAACACAAGATAATTAACAATATGTATCAATTTTGCTTTAAGCAACATTATTAATTTGATCAACCTTGAAAATACAGTCATATAGTATTACCTAGAAAATACTGTCATACAGTAATAAATTTTACTATTGCAAAATTTATTACATATATAACTCATAATGTGTTCTTGTTATTTTAAGCAAAAAATTGTAGAATACAGTTAGTTACAGTAGTAGAATATAGTAGAATACCACATACATAGTAAAATATCACAACATTGAAGTTTTGGTTAAAAGAATATGATATTACATACCTTTATTGTTTTTTGGTTTGAAAAAGAAGAATTCACGTTAATAAGTAAACCTTCTCTAAAAAGATTTTAATGCATATATACGTTTTATTTTCCATTTCCATTTAGCTCAATTAAAATGAAATACATTGAAATCAAGAAATATCGTGTCATATTAGTCTGTAATATAAACCAATAATAATTGATTAGCTTCACAGTCTTCTAATGTACCAAGAACAAATTATTTTACTTGTTAGTAGAGGTGGATTCTGAAGTGATTCGATAAAATGTGAGAGTAAAAAGGAAGAAATAAACATAAAAATTGAAAATGATGCATTCAGCACTTAATTAGGAAAAGAAACTGTTAAAAGAATAGGTTTTGTGAAAATGATTTCTTGTTTGTCCAAATTGGAAAACGTAAAGGAGATGTGCCTCAATAAAGAATATCACCTCTCTTAATTATAAAGATTTGTGTAGGGATATTCTATATGTTCAGTTCAATTGATTGAACATCTGTTGAGATGAGAGCTCATATAGCTTGATGAACATCCATTTCTGTCGTTGGGTGTTCTTCGGTGAATAGTATCGGGCCAAACTAATGTCTGCAAATATGATATTTCATCATTATTACATCAGATTAAAATCCAGGAAGATTAAGTGAAAATCTCCTAAAGTTGCTTAATGATACGAATCCAATACAGTGTGGCGTAAACTTCTAGAGCATCTTCAAGATTAGTACTTTAGAACAAGCACACATGCGGTAAGATCACTTGTTGTCAATCGCGATCTCACTTAACGGAGTGTCTTTAGAAAATATGGTGATTAATGTGGAACTTCATCACAACATTACCTCAGATGAATGTGATGGGCCACCGTAATTGTTTTTTCTTGGAATTTACAGCTCCCTTTTTTCAATTGGCGTCTAGAATTGTCTGTAACAATGAAATTAATCTCGTCTCTTAGCATACATAAACTGTTATTGATTCATTGAACTCACATTTAATTCTCATCTGTTCTAAACCGATCTAAATGCTACAGTTTGAGAACAACCATTAACTATTAAACATTCTCTTCAACAGGTCGGAATACTAAATAATTAATAGACGCTAATCAACACAGAATATGTAGATGATGAGAAACATCTGACTACAGTAATCCATAACATTTGACCTATTGTTGTCCTGCGTATCTATTGTAAACATTGTTCTTTAACTGGTGATTTTTATCCTTATGCAGAATAGTTACCGGACATCTATAAGCCTTTTTGAACAAACACCAACAACTTTCTCCATACCGTACTGTGTTTTGAAAGAATATCCAAGCATGTGAAATGGACAACTCTTGAACTACATTTGCTATACTACGCGCTCCTTGAGCTTTTCAATGACTTACAGTTCTCTCGAACTTGCTTAAAAGATTTTTTATACCACCTTCCATTTGTTCGTCGTTTTATCAGTTTCAATATCGAAATGGGCGCCTTTGACTTGCTGCTAAGTGACTAGAAAGGCCTTGAGTCCGATATTACTATGCAGAATCCTCTTTTTACCAATCTGGCTGTTCATTGAGTTAACATAAAATTAGAAGCAATAGAAAACGTAAATTTTTAATCCAATACAGATATTTAGGATATTACAGATACAATACAGATATTTAGATATACCAATGCAAATATTTAGGATATTTATGATTACATTACAGATATTTAGCACGGGAATAATCTTGTAGCAGTTGGATTTAACCAAATTGCCACAAAATTATTCCCGTGCTAAATATCTGCTCACGAGTGTACACTCGTCTATCAATAATTTATTTTCCAAAAATCCTATTAGTTTATAATGTTATTTATCAATACTGAATATGTTATAATTGTTCCTATAGATCCTAATATGAAACCTTTTCGTAGAGGTAGGAATCCCCAAACAGTGAAATTCACATCTTGGTTTACGGCGAGGAGATAACGAATTTGCAAAACTGGGGACATCCTGGAATTTTCCTCCAGCCAGTGAGCTTCTGAAGCTACAGCTGCTGCAGACATTGACATTTTATCTGCCCATGAACACATAAGAAAAACATCATTGTATCGTAAAGAACGATTAAAACCTGGGAAATAATCTGCCCATTAAAAAGATATCTTGGAGATTCTAAGATCATGGCCAAAGCGAAATAAAGAGAAAATAAATTTGCCAGAGCTGCCCAAAAAAGTAGACAGTTGAGTTGACGATCCACTGAAGTCACCAGTTTTCTCAAATAGGAATATTGCGCCAAGAGAAATTTATAGTCCGGATCAGGGTTAGAGTTCATGAGTTTCTTGTATGCTTCAAATATTAGCACAATATCGTGGCATACAGTAATAAAAAATATAATAAAAGTGTTCACTGGCACTAAGAAGAAAACAACAAAAAAAACATTTATCATTGTGTAAATTATTACATTGATGTTAGGATCTTCAAACTGGAAACCAAAAAATTCATTTCCAAGTGTGATACTGAGGGAATTCTCGATTAAAGACCACGCAGATGATGCGATAATCACTACGATATGAAGAAAGCTGAAAAATGTCAGCAAATAAATAAGTTGTTTGAAGTGCCTATCTTCCTTGATCTTGAGTTCAGATAGATGTGTTGCTACGATATACAGTCGTGATGTATAGCAACATAGAAAAAATCTATGGATTGTTGTCAGTATATGCATTATAGCTGAACCAATTAGAATATTTAGCAATTTTTCATCTATATTCATTATTTTCGACACATTGTTAACACTTTGCAATAGAGTAATAATATGAGAAAACAGGAATAAAAACTTTTCACAAAAGGTTTTTTTGTTACAATGAGGTGAAAACCCTGTCACCATACTGCAGTAAAATAGGTAGAAAATTAATTGGTAATATCTTCTCATCTTGAACATTTGAAGTTTTTGAATTTTAATACTTTATTTAAATGGAGTATTATATGCGCTATTACAGATTCAAAACCATGATGGAAAAGTTAGATACTTTAAAATAAACCCTTATGGGTTTTCACACTATTTTACTGTATATATAGTGAGAGAGAGAATTTTTTTTTAAAGAAATAGAAATAAATTCAATTTTTATAAGCTATAGTAAATTTCCTGTAATATATTATTGTTGACGAATACTAGTCTGTAAGTAGTAGCTTAGTTATCAGATGTTTTGCCTTTAAAACTTTTTTTGCCTTTTTGGTAAAACAAGTTCAATTTAGCTATGGTATGCTGTAAATCAATACAATCTAATTTTGCTAATACTGCTGCTAATTTGCTAATACAGCGGCCCTAATAAAAATCATTTCAACAATAATTTATTGTTATAGTTAACGTTAGACAGTGATCCAAGTGAAAGTTCAAAAACGCCAGAGAAATTGATATCTAAGCAATATCAGCGCTTATCAAGAAGTAACCTCATCGGGCAATTTCTGCTGGAATAATATGTCTATAGAACTAGCTTTAAAAGCTTCCTGGAGAATGGTAAAACACGTTAAATTTAGTAATGCTACTCTATCAATCGATAGAGTAGCATCTAATTTGAAAATGCTATTAGCGAAATTACTATAGATTTAATTTTAAAATTGCTTTGAAGCAAGAGTAAAAATTTCTTTTTTATCAAAAAATTGATTGATAAAAATGACCATAGACATTGACATTAAAAGGTGCAAAAATTGATTTTTAAGCTATATCAGCATGTATCAAAAAGAATTCTCATCACTTAATTTTCATATCTAACAATGATATTCGATAAGAGTATGCTATAAAATATATATTGATTATATTTATATCGAAAATTTTCCCTTTAAAGCTTTATTAATATTCTTATTTTTCAATTCCTTCTTTTAGCCCACACTCTCCCTATATATATCTTGTTCAAATTTTCAATCGTTAATAAAATAATTTTCATTAATCCACTCAAATAAATATACAAATACATTTTTTCAAATAATAACAAAATAATGTTCAATACATTTTTTTTTTGAAGTTGTAGTGGATGACACTTGATGTTACAGTTTTTTCAGACACTTGATGTTACAGTTACAGTTTTTAATACAGTTTTTTCAAATATTAATTTAAATTTAACTAAATAATTTTAGTTTTTTTTTAGATTTAAGTTGCATATATCTACCAATAGATGGCGTCAGATAAACTTAAAAAAATGAAGTTAGAAAATTATTTATAAAGGACCTTCTTCAAAATAGTGAAAAAAAAGTAGGAATTGACTTTAAAAAAAAATTATATTACTTGTTAAATAAATTAAAGAAGTAAAGTTACAGAAAGAAGTATTTCTTCTATAAGCTCTTCTTAAATATATTGGCAAATTTAAATATTATATCTATATATTTATTTATTTATTTGTATATAGCGGTAGCATTGAAAAGTTGACTGGGGCCAATAGTTGAAGGAATGTGAAAAAAAAATATACAAGAGAATTCATTACCAAACTAATTAACTACTATTTACTTACCAAACTAACTGTTTTTAGCATATATTTTTAAGAATATCATAAAGATGGAAAAAAAGATTGTTGGGAATTTCTTGTATAAGAATGATAGCTTATATGTTTGTGTGTGTGTTTGTTCCTATTCCAGCATTACTTAAGAAACATAACACTTTAAGGCGTTTAATTTTTTTCTTCTGTTTCATTATTTGTTCCAAAAAATTTTTTAAAAAATTATTTCCAAATTAAGAAAAATATTTAATAATTATTCTTTAATTAAATAAACAAAAATATTATTTTATGACCAACATGCTTTTTTAAATTTATTTATTTTGTCTCTCCATATGACGCCATTCTCTAAAAGTTAACTGGGGCCTTAATCAATATAAGTTAGAAAATTTGGAGAATTAGTTTTCAGTTTATTTACCAAATAACTCTATTATGTTCTTAAAAATATAAACTAAAAATCAAAGATAAAAAAAATCTATTAATACTTGGATAACAATAATTGCCTTATATAATATTATATATATACATATGTATTATGTTATATTTTCAGTAATACTAGAAACGTTGTATCATATGTGTGTGTGTGTGTGTGTGTGTGTGTGTGTGTGTGGGTAACGTCTTGCCCTGTACTAGACCTATAACGGCTTCAAGAAGAAGGCTACTTTCAGGATCATGGTAAACACATTAATTTTTATTCGCAAGCGCTATATGTATATATACAAATACAGAACTCTAGATTGTTATAATTTATTTTTTATAAAAAATGAAAATTTAAGATTTAAAGTTGATTCACAAACTCAGTTCATTCCAAAGACAGAGGTTATTAGAGTTCTTGAGTCTAAGATGGTGCTTGTGAGAGGGTTGTCATGGAGGAAAGTACTTACTTAAAGTACCCGTGTACACGGGTTCAAGACAAGAGGTGTCTTCTGCTTTTTTGAACAGATAAAACAATAATGTTTCTGTAATCACCTTTGGTGCGAATTTTGGATTGCCAGGTTGCAGTAACTGTCCGATGAATTTCAGTAGCTCAATGTTTTGAATATTAGCATGCAAGGGAAAGAAGAAAATATTGTCCGCTCTACTGACAAAATGAAAGCGTTTCAGAGAAAATTGCAGATTTGGAAAAGAAAAGATATTGGAGGTAATTTGGAAATGTTTCTGTTGGTGATTAACACTTGCATAAATAATAATTCAACATAATAGCTGAACGCTTCCAATAATTGAACAATTAAAAAAGTTCAGAAGAAAAGTCGAGTTCTGAATTTCTACTACTTAACACTGAACAATACGACTGGATTAGAAACCAATCGTATTGTATATATGTATATGTTAATATCTAAAAAAGTTTTGAAAATTTTACTGCAATTTTCGACATTATATTTATGTAAATTAGGATTTTCTATAATTGTCCCATTTAAATGTAAAAAGAGGGAAAATCTCAAGATATTGACAAAGAAATGATAGTTTGTGTTTCAAATATACGTCCAAACATTGACCAAATCGCTAGGACAAATATATCATCCTCATGTTTCTCATAAACACAAGAATGAATAAATTTAAGGTATGTTTCATTTTAATTATTTTTATCGCCTTTTATTACTGTGATATTTAATTTAATTATTATTACATATTTTTCAAAAATTTCTACATAGTGAGCCTGCAGTTATATGTATAATTTTAAAATATCCCTCTACATGAAAAAATTTGTCAACCTGTAGTCTGGTATAACAAAAATTTTTTTTTTTTTCGTGCATAGCTAAAATAAATAGAAGATCATGGAAAAAAAAATATCGCGATAACAGTGGGTATATTTTTTTCCACCACCTAATTATACCAAAATCTTATTTTATTTGTCAAATATTATGCGACCAATATTATTTCAATATTATGCGACCTAATAGTCCATCTTTTTCTGTGGATTTATTATTTATTTTATCTAGGAAAGAAATAGTAAAAAAAAAAAAAATGTTTTTTAATCAAATTTTTTAAAATAAAGTTAATCTAATTTTTAATCTTTAAATTATTATTATTATTATTATTATTTTGAGAGGAGGGGGTTATTTTTGTAATTTGTGCTAATATTTATTTCCTAATTAAGTAAACCATAGTCAATTTCAGTGAAGCCGGACATTTCCGCGACATATCTTCTAGTTATCTATAAAGTAAGTTTGAGATATTTTTCAAAAATTTAAAATGACACTCATTGGGGATAAAGTAAGTCGCAGTTTAACATGAAACAAATATTATAAATATTGGACAAAAGAGTTCAGATGGATATTGGGTTAGGAGCTGATAAAACACAGTTCAAAGTCAGACAAGAGAAATCAAACTCAAACTCTAGGCATAGGTAGGTTTAACTCTATAGGATGGAATGTTTTTCTATCTTTCTATTTCTATTGAATTCCAATGGGGGAGGGGGGAGGATTAAGATGTGAATCCCATCTCAGGGAGGAGGTCATTTCAAACTGAGGGGACTTAATGTGGGTGTAATATAGTAGTCCCTACATAGGTAATGATGAATCTTTTGTATATTTACGATCCGAATGATCTCTGGTCAAAGCTGTCCGGTATTCAAAAACAATAACAATGCATTATTAATATTTATAAAGTAAAAGAAATTCACAAACTTATTTGATGGAATATAAGAGTTTATTAAAAGATCTCTGCGCTTCTTATCTATTTCCAAGAGTTCATATTAAAGTGCGGATGCCAACAAGAATATCAAATCTTTAATATAAAAAAAATATAAAAAATATAAACATATAATAAAAAAATATAAAACAAGTAAAATAAAAAAAATAAAAAATTAAGTCAATTCCTACTTTTTTTTCACTCTATTGCAGAAAGTCCTTTATAAATAATTTTCATTCATTTTTTTTTTTTAACTTTATCGGGTGCCATCTATTGGTAGATATATGCAACTTAAATCTAAAAAAAAACTAAAATTAATTAATTAAATTTAATTACTGAATTAATATTTGAAAAAACTGGTATTAACATCTAGTGTCATCCACTACAAGTTCAAAAAAAAAAATTTATTTGAACCTGAGTGGATGATTAAAAAGTATTTTATGAACGATTGAAAATTTGAACAAGATATACACTGAAGTGACAAAAGTCATGGGATACCTCTTAATATCGTGTCGGCCCTCCTTTTGCCCGGCGAAGTGCAGCAACTCGACGAGGCATGGATTCAACAAGTCATTGGAAGTCTTCTGCAGGAATATTGAGCCATGCTGTCTCGATAGACGTCCATAATTGTGAAAGCGTTGATGGTGCAGGATTTTGGGCACGAACAGACCTCTCGATGATGTCCCATAAATGCTCGATAAGATTCATGTCGGGCCATCTAGGTGGCCAGATCATTCGTTGGAATTGTCCAGAATGTTCTTCAAACCAATCGCGAACAGTTGTGGCCCGGTGACATGGCGCATTGTCATCCATAAAAATCCCATCGTTGTTTGGGTACATGAAGTCCATGAATGGCTGCAAGTGATCTCCAAGTAGCTGAACATAAGCATTTCCAGTCAATGTTCGGTCCAGTCGCACCAGAGGACCAAGTCCATGCCATGAAAAACAGCCCACACCATTACGGAGCCACCACCAGCTTAAACAGTGCCTTGCTGACAGTTTGGGTCCATGGCTTCGTGGGGTCTGCGCCACACTCGAACCCTACCATCAGCTCTTACCAACTGAAATCGTGACTCATCGGACCAGGCCACGGTTTTCCATTCATCTAGGGACCAACCGATATGCTCACGTGCCCACGAGAGTCGCTGCAAGCGATGTCGTTCTGTCAGTAAAGGCACTCGAGTCGGTCTTCTGCTGGAATAGTCCAAGAAAGCCAAATTTCTCCGCACAGTTCTAACAGACAAGTCCCTTGTACGTCCCACATTGATTTCTGCGGTTATTTGACGCAGTGTCGCTTGTCTGTTAGAATTTACGACTCTTTGCAGACGTCGCCGGTCTCGGTCGTTAAGTGCAGGCGGTCGACCACTGCGCTGTCCATGGTGGGATGTTATGCCTGAAATTTCATACTCTCGGCACACTCTTGACACAGTGGATTTGGGAATGTTGAATTCCCTAACGATTTCCGAAATGGCATGACCCATGCGTCTAGCTCCAACTAACATTCCGCGTTCAAAGTCTGTTAATTCCGTCGTGCGGTCATCATCACGTCAAAACCTCTTCACATGAATAACTTGAACAGAAATGAAAGCTCTGCGAAAGCACTGCGCATTTATACCTGTTCTACGCGATGCTACTGCCATCTGAAAATTTGCATATTGCTATCCCATGACTTTTGTCACTTCAGTGTATATAGGGAGAGTGTGCGCTAATAGAAGGAATTGAAAAAAGGAACGGTATTTTAATGCAGAACATATTTTGACATAAATACTAAAAATTACAAATTACTAAACAAAATGTTCGTTCATGGTTATCGATTTGATATTTAATAGATTTATATTTAATTTTTTTTTAATTTAATATTCTTTTGTATTTAATATTGAATTTTTATTATTTTATTCATTTATTTGTGTTTTCTTGTAACATAACTAAATGGATATTAGAACGAAGTTTCACCTTACTGAGTAAAGAATGAAATGTTTGATTGCATTAAATTATGCATGAATATATATTGAACTCATTTATCTCAGTTTTCCTGGTGTGTGTGTGTGTGTGTGTGTGTGTGTGTGTGTGTGTGTGTGTGTGTGTGTGTGTGTGCATGCGTTCGCGTGTGTTCTTCAATAAGTGTGCGTATGTTATTCAATAAGTTTAAATATTATAAATTCAAACTTAATGAATGAATATTTTAATATCTGATAATTTTATTGAATTGTATTGAACAAACACAGAAATTTCTTTTAATCCTTTTTTTGTTGTTGTTGTTGTTGAATATTTGGTTGGCTCACGTTCCACTTATGTTTACCACGAACAGCCTATCGACGAACAATGAAGGGGGAATTTTAAGAATAACTGTGCCTCATTTGCGTAACGTATAGCAACAGAAGTCAGAAAACTTTTTTTTTATTTATTTGTTACATTTTTAGAATTATTTTTAATTAATGTTTTTTTTTATATATATTATCTAATTTTTTGTTTTATTTTTAAATAAAAATAAAAATTATTTAATTTTTGTTACAAAGTACTTTGTATCATATACATAGTACACTGCGAGCAATCCACCAGAAATTTTTTGCTTTGTTTGGAGAAGATTTTTAGGACTACATGTTTCGCAATTGTGTGTCGTAAAGCGTAGAAGTTCTACAAAGGCTCTTTGTAAATCCGAGACATAATCACCATCGAAACTCTTGTGTGAAAAATTCGACAGCAGTTCACGATGTCAGGTAAGCCTTTGTAATCCCTCACATTAGCTTTACTATATTATCGCAGGGCCATTACTCAGGTTGTTAAAATCATTAATATCAAATTGAAATTTAAAGCTGTCTATACTAATCAAAACAAATATTTCCATTGAAATGAAATTTTTAATTGAAAGTTCTAAATAACCACCTCTTTGAGAGAAATTTTTTTTTAAGGATTGAGCTATCATAATTTAATATTACGAAATTAAAAGCAATCAATTTGATACTTCAATCGACTGGTTTTATAGCTATAATTTCGATATTTTTCTCAAATATCTTTCAGCATGAACTTATGTGTCTTGTCTAAACATGAAAGGAATTTTCAAAAATCCATTTCCTTCACAAATATCCGGGAACTCAACATTATCGCAAGTTTAATCTATTTTTGTTTCCAAAATCTCCAGTAAATTGACCTTAGAATTCTTTGTAGCGATAAAGAAGGATGTAGAAAGATAGGTCAAGACTTGACTAGACGATAGGGGAGAAAAAAAATACAAGAATGACCAATCTAATACCATGACCGATTTCAGAAGAAAAAAAATTCCGATGAATCTCTTAAACGTCTTTCAACATGCTCTTTTATGCACCATTTAAGAATGTAAAGGATTTTCAAAAAGTGATTTCCTTCGGAAATTTTAGAATATCTATAATTATCTAAGAACATTGCCTTTTCTGATTACTGAGAAAGATAGTGCTGCCATCTATTGTTTGGCAATAAAAATAAACTTTACTTTTTCATATTTTTTCATACGTATGCATATTACCTTTTTTTTTTATCATACATTCTTTTAGATATAATGTTTTGTGAAAGATTTATGATTTTAATTCATAAAAACTCTTTGAAAACTGTTGCAAAAAAGGGGAAAGATTATTTTCCTACAAAAAAGCAATTTTAAGTTTCATCAATCACTCAGATTGCATGAATCATCCTCTAGAATTATCCTTATTTCACCTCACATGATAAGGGTAAAAATATCCCATTATCAATTAAATATCATATGGTAAAGATAAAAATATTGTTTCTATTGATTATCTAAATCATATATAACATATTCGTTTAGTCTAATTGTTTTTTAATAAGTAGTTCACAGTTACATTTCTGTTCATTACGTAATGTAATTCTTTTTTAACTATTCTATGAATAATATAAAAATTACAAACAAATTATTTATTTATGAACAATTATTTCCATTTAATATTATATGTTTCCTCATTACGTTTTATCATGTTTTATATATTTATTTTATATAAAACATCATGTTTTTATTATCATGTTTTATATATTTATTTTATATAAAACATCTTGTTTTTATTATCATGTATTTTATATTATGTTTTACCATTTCATCATTTCCTTTATTTGGTTTCATCTTTACAACTTTTAAAGTTTAATTTCTGCGAATTTGCAATATTTTCAATATATAAAATAAGCATATATTATTTCGACATTTTTCTTTTTATCTGTGTTTCAGTAAAAGTATCTATTAGAAAAATTTAATCAAATATCCTCATTATTAACCAAAAAACATCATTTTATTTATTGTTACATTGGCATTGCTTAATTCAGTATCTTATTATTATTATTTTAATTTTTCTTATACCAACGATAGGATAATAAAGTTTATGAATTCATAAGGCATCAAATATTGAAAAAATTTAGATGTCTTCATAACTATAGTTTTATTATAATAAAGAAAAAGATAAATAAATGAATTAATATTATTTACAAATTTTCAGCATTAGTTAAATGCTCCAGACTTGTCATTTAAGAATTGTACCGAATTTTATCGTATAAAATGGCTGGTACTGATTGTAGTGCCATCTATTGATATCAGATCAAATTAAACTTTTCTCTTTTTTCATTCTTGAAGATTTTAACCATGTTCATTATCTTTGTTATCACGTACTCTTTTTAACAAGGAAATGTCCTTGCAATAAAGAGTAAATTTTTCTGGTTTGTATATTTTTTTCCGATTTAAAACAATCGATATTGACAAATCCTTTTGCAATCATTTTCATGGTCTTTTACAATAAAATTTAAAAATAATTGCGTATTATTCTCAAAATCATAGAAAGAAACAACAAAATAGTTAGGTCATTTTTTTTATATTTAATGGAAGTTACTATTTAAATTTAGTCATTAGTTTTATTGCGCAAAAAAATATATATGATTACTAAGTAGTAATTTAAATTTTTTATTAATTTTAGATTTTCCAAGGACATTTTTTAACATTATGAATCGTTTTTCCATATAATATATTGCAAAGTTCTTAGCTGGCGGAGAGAATATGTTATGTTTATGGAGGAAATCGGGCATAACTACATATTCCATGTGTGAACCGAAAAACCGAAAATCTTAACCGAAAAATAACCCAGCAAACAATATGACTGTTGATTTGATGGCCACCTATAGTATCTGCAACTAGTCCAGAATTTTTTTAAACTTTAATTTTTTTCTATTTTTCTTTTTTTATCATTAATTTATTTTTATTAAATAACTTAAATTTTTAGGGCTTTTTTTAATTTTTTAATTATTTATTTTTACACACTCACTAACAATTAAGCAATCAACCCTCAACTAATGATTCGATATTGTCAATTAAGATGAGAAGATTGTTCACCCCTATTAGAATTCCGTAATAGATACGTCAGTTGCCCACACTCGTATCCCTTTCCCTTGTTTTTAAAAGCAGTGGTAGCAACGATAGCCATATGTGGGATTCCAACCTTATTCCTCTTGTTCCTTATTCGAATCTTATTCTGCTGCAAGTGTTAGATTAGAAATCGGCAATAAGTCAAACTAAAAAAAAGTATATTTATTTTTACATCGAGGATACTGTATTCGACTAATGTTGTCTTTCAGGGTAACTGCCCCACATTTGAGAGTCGTATGGGAAAAGTTCGGATATTCCTACTACTATTTGACAGCCTATGTTTACACAATCTGCCACAGTTATCTTCGAATATCTTAATTAACTAACTCCCGGTACTACAGTCCATGTTGGACGTTGGCCTCCCTAACATTACACGCTCTGATGGCCAATTGGCTAGTTCTCTGTCCTGTTGGTACCCCAGGCTTCAGGTTCGAATGCTAGCAGTGGCATGGATGTTTGTTAGTGGCCTGGAATCAACGGTAAACGGTAGGTCCTGGTTTAATTAGCCTAAAGTGTGCCAAAAACGACCGTAGTACGACAAACCAAACAAACAATCCCTAACAATGCGATTCCAAAATCGTCTGTCTGGAACTTTGGTGTCTGCCGTCTGTCTGATTCTGGTGTTTTGTCTTCGAACACAATTTATTAAATTAGTGATCTTTAGGTTATTCAGGTCCTTTTTCGCTTCATCAATCCATCTCTCTCTCTTTTTTTTTTTTTTTTTTTTTTTTGTCTTCCCTTTTACTTTCTTTGTCCCTGGCACTTCCCCTTGAAAATCTTCTATGGCCTCTGCTATCATCCATTCGCTTTGAGTCCTAGCCCTTGAATTCTCTTTGATTCAATATAATTTATGATATATCCGAGTATCCTCATATTTCAAATCATTACTTGCAACACACACTTATAAAGTATTCGAATCCTTAACCATTTTTTCATGATGCCTTGCGCTTTTCTTAACTTGAGATGCTTTGAGATCTACTACTGTGTCCAAAAAGTAAGACCAATTTTCAATTTAAATTTTTGCGGGCCTTATGAAATTTCAATTTTTCAAACTCGTTCAAACACAATTATTCAAACGCGTCAATTCTCCATTGGTACCGAAAATACGGAATGGTCCTGCTCGCACTGCATTCATTCTTCGTGACTTTTTCGCGAAAAATGAAATCCCTAACGTTCTACAACCACCGTATTCACACCGTGCGACTTCTGGCTATTCCCTAAGCTCAAAAGACCACTCCGGGGACACCGTTTTGAGTCGATTGAAGGGATTCCACGTGAGCGGGATCTTCGCGCGCCTTGAAAGCCATCCACGCCGATGACTTTTTAACATACATTGAGGATTGGAAGAAAAGTTGGCATAAGTGCATTGTGTCCGGAAGGGATTACTTCGAAGGCGATGAAATAAATTTGGAAGAATAAATAAAGAGTTTTTGGAAAAAAAATAATTGTTCTTACTTTTTGGGCACTTACTTTGGGTGCGCAGAAGATCTACCTCTCCGTGGTGCACCTGGTAACACTTTTTAGTGGCTAAAATATCTGCAACTTGGCAGTTTTGTTAGATTAATGAACTCTGTTTCAGCATGTTTTGTTGTATTATTTTGTTGTTGTTGTTTTTTTTTTTTTTTTTTTCGTTTTTTGCTGTAACTGTTCATAATCTGCCATTGGAAATAAAAAACTTTTTGGGCACAGTAGTATTCGAACCCTTAACCATTTTTACATGATGCCCTGCCCTTGTCTTGCTTTGACTTTGATGAGGTGCTTTGAGATTTATGCTTGATTAAGCTGATTTATCCCAATTGCTCTTAAGAAGAAAAAATTAATATAATTAAGATCTTGTTGTTCCGATTTATGTTAGTCGCATTAGTGGAACAATTTCCTTCGTGATTACGATAAAAAATGATTTTTTGTGCAATTTGAATTTAAAAACAATATATCAACTACGCTGAAAAAAGAGTTCAGAACCTTGAGGGAAAAGATGTCATTATCTGCAACACACACTTCTAACGTATTCGAACTCTTGACCATTTTTACATGATGCCCTGCGCTTGTTTTGACTTGACTTGAAGAGGTGCTTTGAGATTTATGCCTGCGTAAGATATTTTATCTCAATTTATCCAATTGCTCTTAAGTAGAAAGAAGAAATGAATATATGTTGTGTTGTGACTAATCCTCAGTGTCCTGCAGTGCTGGACACTGAGTACACATCCCATGAGTATTTCTACTCATGAATGGAGGGAAAGGGGGCAGCTTCTGTTGAGATGAAGCACCCGTAGGTAGAGAGACTGGGACCTATGGATTAAAGTGGATTCCGAACCACTACAAACACCCATGGTACAGCCGGGACTCGAACCCAAAAGAAAAAAGGTCCTAGAGATCCGATTTCAATTAGTTGCATTAGTAGAACAATTTCCTTCATGATTATGAAAGATTAATTAAAATCGCACAAAAATGGTTTTTTGTGCGATTTTAATTTAAAAACAACATATCAACTGGGCCAAATTCGCCAAAAAAAAAGAGTTCAGAACCTTGAGGGAAAAGATGTGTAAACAAAAAGTGTTGACGCGCAATTTTCTGTGAACTACGCAACGCGTGTTTTCCGTTACCTGAAAGCAAATTAATGACACATTTGATAATCATAATCAATCCATCAAGATAAGCAGATAAATCACCAATAATGTGATATAACTGACCGTAATTAGCAATCAGTCATTGTAGATAAGGAGATATAACGTTTACTAACCTTATTGAACCGTTATCATATGACATACTAATTGATTGGTTTTTGCTGTGACATTTTTTTGAGTTATGTCGTAGGTGATCTTTTCGTTTTTGAACTACAGAAACGAAAACGCAATCTGTTTATCACATTAATGGGGAAAAAAAGGTGACTTCATAATCTTTTTGTGTAGAGGCAATTGCACTACACATGGCTCATTCCATTGCCTTGAAAAATAAGTGCTATTTTGGGAAATGGTTATTAGCGATTTCGAAAGTGATCCGAGCTTTGAGTGGTTAGTGATAATTTTGAAGATTAAGTTAGCTGGAATTGAAAGTTGAGATTATGCTGTGAAAAGGGTGATAATCTTGTTTTTTCTTTCACTTTTAAATGCTGGTTCACTTTTTGGTTCTAATTTAGTTTTCGTCATATGAGATACTTTTTAGGTTTTATTTTGGTTTTTCATATAGGACACCTATTTTTTTAAGTTTGGTTTTTCATATAGGATATTTTCCTTGTTTCTAAAACCAGTAGTAGCAATGAAAGCCATACGTGAATTCGAACCTTATTCCTCTTGTTTCTTGTTGTACTAGAAGTGCTAGATTAGAAATCGGCCTTTTTTTTTCTAAATCACCTTTTTTTAAATTTGGTTTTTCATGTAAGACCCTCTTTTGGTTTTAATTTAATTTTTGTTATGTAATATACTTTTTGGTTTTAAATCAGATTTTCTATAAATGATAATTTTTTTCATACAAAGCAATTTTTAATTTTAATTTTGTTTTTATTTGTGGGAAAATTTTTGGTTTTAAATTTGATTTTTATTCTGTGCGACATTTTTTATTTTTAAATTTGGGTTTTATTATGTGGGACACTTTCTGGTTATAAATTTGGTTTTTATTATGTGGGACACTTTCTGGTTTTAATTTTTGGTTTTATTATGTGGGACACTTTCTGGTTTTAAATTTTGGTTTTTATTATGTGGGACACTTTCTGGTTTTAAATTTGGTTTTACTTATGTGGGTCACTTTCAGGTTATAAATTGTGTTTTTATTATATGGGACACTTTCTCTTTTTAATTTTGGTTTTTATTAGTTGGGACACTTTCTGGTTTTAAATTTGGTTTTTATTATGTGGGACACTTTCTAATTTTAAATTTGGTTTTTATTATGTGGGACACGTTCTGTTTTTAATTTTGGTTTTTATTACGTGGGGACATTTATAATTTTTATATATGATTCTTCAGATGATATACTTTCAAGTTTTAAATCGGTTTTTCATATATGAATTTTCTGATTATAAATCTGGTTTTTGCACGTACTGATAAATGGAGTTTTATATCATGAAACTACCGGTTCTCCTAAATTTATTTTGAAAAAACAAGGCTTGAAATTGTGTTGGGTTGAACAGTTTTTTTTGTTTTTTTTTGTTTTTTTCCACTCTTCGTTCGTTCTTACGAATATTTTTATTTTTCTTGAGAAATCTCCTTCTATTAGCGAGAAGCGTCTATCTAATATTTCTAAAAATAACTAATTCACTTAAGTAACTGTGCAATGGCCAATGATTGAAAAAACTAATGACGATTGCTCATCAAATGAAATCATTTAATAAGTTTAAGGATAAATCTTCAAATATCATAATTTTTCCAATCAAAAAAGTTTCGTCTTATTCTGAAGGCTTTTAAAAATAGTCTTTTTCTGATGCCATATATGGTAATATGTTCTACTATCGAAAAACACTGAGTTTAAACTTTTTCAATTCTCAAGATGCAGATTCAATGGCGAAGTCACAACTTGGAAAACATCAGTGTCATTCCCAATTTACAATTTGAATTCCTCACATTCAGATCCATCCCCCTCATCCCACTGGAAGAGAAGAGAATGCTTTACTCCCCTCCCAGACAGTATTGACTACAGATACAAATGCAAGGCTCCTATGCATATTCCCATGATCCCCATGTTTGCATAGCCTTTGGTCTCTAAAAATAGTAACTTCAACACAAGCCATATGCGGATTTATATCTTTGACCTTTTGTATCTGCCACTTGACTGCTAGCTTTGTAAGAAAATTCTTCCGTTATACAGTCCTCATAGTAATGAAAAGTTCCTCGAAATTCCCCCTTCCCCTCCCTGAAAACTCTTCTCATAATGTCAGTGGTCAACAAAAGCAATTCAGCAAAAAATGAAAAGAGTAGATAAATAAGTGCTATTTTTGAAATAAAATAATCTTTCACACCGACAAAATAAAATATACATGAAATATTATTATAATTTCCCTGTTTATTTTAAATAATTGATTTTTTTTTTCCCCTCTATATAAGAAAAAAGGAAATTTGGGGACATAGAAAATATCATTTTATCGATTAATACACTTCAATATCGATTAATCTATTTCACGAGGACTAACAATCTAATCCTCTCCCCCCCCCTATTTATAGAAAATATTGTGAAACACAGAAAGACAAACTTCCAGAAAAGAAAAAATATATCTTCCATTAATAATCGATAACTGCTGTGCCAAAATCGATACGAAAAACATTCCAATCCAAACACTATATGTCAAAGATACCAAATATATATAAGCCATCGGAGTTTTTGTACAAGATCCAATACCAGACATTTTATCGGAAGCTAGTATGTGAATGACCGATTGTGATACAGCGGGTATCACCATGGGCAACAATTCTGTTGATATGCTTCGAAACCAGAATTCTTTTCAAGGGGGGAGGGAGGAACTGGGGTGTGGGAAAAACCCAAAGAAAAGAACCTAGGGGTTTGCGAAATTAACAGCACGTGGTTGTTTTCAAGAATTTTTTTTTTTTTTTTTTTTTGCCTTAGTTATCGATTGAAAAAGAAGTTAAAAATAACCACTTTTATAAGACCTATGGATATTTAATCCGCCTTTTTTTTTAAGAGTAGAAAATTGATTTTAATGATTTCGCTGTTCTTTTTCTTCATTTTGTAGGAATTTTATTAAAGGATATGGTCCCTTTATTTAAAGATAGCGTTTAGGGTAGATATAGTTCAGTCTAGAAATACAATTTTATTATGTAGAATATAATGGCACCTACATAATACCTACACTGATCACGTGCCTTTCACGTCATCCAGGCGAGTTCATTGCAAAATGTAGGGGTGGTCATAATGTTTTGGCTTTTGAGTGTAATGGCATCTACATAATCTACACTTATCTACAATCTATCACTTATCAGACATCTACATGATAAGTTATGTATTCATTGCTCTCAATGGTGAAGAAATTTGTAATCAAATTCTCTTGCAGATGTTTTAATTTATTTTCCAAGTGAAATATTCTTAATATTTTTAAAAATTAAATAACACACATTCTACTAATATGTTGTTGTTTCTTATCCCACTTGGTAGGGAGCAACTTGTAGACCAGGGGTGGCCAACCCGGCGGCCCGTCTTGAATATTTTTCCACCCCGTGAGATTTATCAAAATATATATATATATATTATAATGGCCAAAGTAGTGAAAACCAATGTATTAAAAAAATGCAGTATTTGTGCATCCATATATTCAAAAAGTAACTGTCGAAATGATGAGAAAAAATTAACCTTGATTTTCAAATAATATTCTTGCGAATATATCACAGATATTGCCTGTTTTATTTATGAGTTCACAGAATAATTAAATTATATTCCGCGAACTCATGACGGGCGCGTCTTGGAACATCTAATATAACAGGCTGTAATACGAATCTAAAAATGTCTTTGGTGGGTCTAAATCTAATATGGGGATATATAATTTTATATGCGGCTCGCGGAGTTATGGAGCCCTGATCTACACCAAGTCCAAGAACCCGTTTGGTCTCATGGAAGGAGGGAAAGGGGAGCAGTTTCTGTTGTGATGGAGCACCCGTAGGTAGAAAACTTACTTGGCTCCGCGACGCTGGCTTTTTACGCAATAGTTTTTTCAGCCTTATGCACAACGCTCTGCAGTCATATTAGACTGGGACCTACGGCTTAAAGTGAATTCCGAAACTCTACAAATATTCATGGCACCGCCGGTATTCGAACCCGAAACCTGTGGCACCGAGTGCCAGAGCGCTAGTCATTTGGCCCCCACTGATCAATGAAAATATTGATAGATTTATTATTTTATTTTATTTTTATTTTTTTTTTAGGTTAGAATTGCATTTAAGATAAAGTTTTAAAAATGGACTAACTTATTTTCAATTTATGTGAATTAGTTTGAAGAGTGGATAAATGTTTTACTCTCAAATGCATGGAATTTATTATCAGTGACTGAATCTCAGCCCGTCACGCTCCCTGGGAAATGCTGAATCTGTTACATATCTGATGTTCCCGAGGCTACCGGGCGTTTCATAGCAGTACTACATTTCTGAAGTTATCTATAGAAAAGTATGCAGCACATTGTTCTTTGTTTTCGAATGCCGAGCAATTTGATCTATGTATTTTGTCCTGAAACGGCAGATATGTAGCACATGTAGCATTAATTAGGGTGCACCACAGTCATAAATATTTCAGTTGCTACATTGCACAAACATTTTGCTATAACAATTCTGAAAGGAAACTCGTAGAAAATACGTTTATATATACTATACTCGTACTCGTACTTTTATATATACAGATACATACTTTACATACGTTTGAAGAGTATATAAACGTACGTATATGCGTCCTAAAACGGAAGACATATAGCACATACAACATTAAGATCTATCCACCACGGTTACAAATAAATCAGTCGCTACATTGCACAAACATTTTGCTACAACAATTTTGAACGGAAACTCTTATCGATGACATTTAGCATGAGACTACAGGCTCCTCTTCAAACTCAATGGAAAAACTTTCATGCCGATGGCTTTGTTACCACAAGTGTCAGGTTCGAATCCTGAACGTTTATGAGTGGTTCGAAATCCACATTAAACTACAGGTCTCTGTCTAATTAGTCTAAAGTGTGCAAAAAATGGCCGTACAGCGACAAACCAAACGAAATCATGCCGACGGTGCCATATCTGCCCTAGACCAAACGATTTTTGGTTTATCTTCGCTTATCATGTTTGCAGCCCGGCTAATTGAGTAATTTGTTTACGTTAATTGCGTTTGCAACGAAACCATTAGACGTAGTGATCCTGTCACTTTTTCCATCTATGCCTTTACTAAACAAAAGAAGATGATTCTATTTCTTTCTCATTCCCCCCCCCCCATTTCGGAACCCTATTTCTTCATTAAATATAGTAATTTACACGTTTTCCTCCATTTACTTCACATTAAAAAGTAAACAAATAGCAGATTTTTTTTTATTATTCAATTCGAAATTAAAATGCGCATAGAGTTATTTTGCAAAAAAAATAAATAAATAGTTCCATTACTTGCAATTAACATGTTGAAATCTAATGATGACATTTAATTTCTTATTGAGGTAAAAATCTAAATATTTTTGATGTCAAGGATCAGCAACGTAATGAATGACTTATTCTTGCAATTTTTCTTCTTCAAAGCGTAATGCGTTATCTAAATGGCACGTTTAAGTCATTAAAAACTTTTTGATTTTCACCTGTGACTTAGAGTAGCCAAACATCGTTTTTCATTCATTCAAGCATCATCAAATCACCATTTTCAGATAATATGTCACAGAGATTAGTTGCGTAAAAATCCGAATATTAAAATATTAAATGGTTTTTTTTTATATAATCATGAATTTCTTACCATTAATTTCTCTTGTAAAGATTAATACTTAGTGATTTTGAAATTATTTATTTTAAAATAATTAACTATTATTAATTTAAGATTATTCTCAAATATTATTAACTAATATTCTTTTTTTTAAATTTATATAATTAAAAAAAATTTAAAAAATTTATTTTAAATTTAATTACATATTTTATTTAATTAAAAAATTTAATTTAACCAAAATATTTAAACTTCATTATTATTTAAATTCATTATAGTTACTAAAAAATATTATTCTTTTATTCACTAAAAGATTCATTATTTTTATTTTATTATACTATTTTCTATTCATTATATTAGAATATATGATCTGGCATTATCTGACTCCAATGAAATCATATATTTTTTACTTTTGTAAATTAAACTAAGAAAAAAAAATATTCGCAAAGGAATTCTGAGCAAATTTATGCAAGAAATAAGTTTTATTAGAACTACACATGACACAAAAAAATTGAGAGACAATCATTTAACACAAAAATGTGTACCATTTTTAACTTCAAAAATAGTCCTACAGGAAAATAAAAAATTATTTTTAATATCACTCAATTCAAACATTTAGAAATAATTTACTACATCTACAAAATAAGCACAGATGACTTTTTAACTAATGTAGTTTCATTATGTTTAATTTTAATATAAAACTAATTTGATTTCAAAAATTTTGATTTTATTTAATTAAAAAAGAACTTAATCAATTACCCTGTAATAGGAAGCAAGGTCCAACTTTATTTTAATAAAAAGTAAACATATAAATACAAAATATTTCATTCATTGTTTTCTATTTTATTGCGTACTCAAAGATAAGTTAGATGCTACGCCAATAAAATGCTAGATGGAATGTAGGATTGCTATCTACGTAATTTTTTTTTTTATCTGTGCGATTTTTATTGCCAGAAATATGTTTAATTTCAGAATTGCTATTAACAAAGTAGATGCAGTTTTAGTTAAATCATACATTAAAATGTGAAAGCTTGTTTGGCTTAACACATATTCAGAATAAATATTTTATTAGGCATAAATGTGACAATACATAAAACTCATTTGATTCATCACTTTTACACTTAGTCAAATCCTAAAAACCCTTATTAAATTAATGTAACATTACCATCAGATCCTTTATTTCCTTTTTATTATATGTTATTTGTATAAAAAGAAATGAAAATAATTTATTTTAGATACATTTCAAAAGATTTTTACTGTTGTTGTTGTTTTGCGAGGCCAGCTGTAAGCATGCGGTTTGCACCCTTCCAGACTCTGTGCGTCCCGGATATAACAGCTGCCCTGGTGCAAAAAAGTTTATAAGTGCCATATGTATAATCGTATTTTTCGAGTGAATCAGTGATTACTTTACTTTATAATCGAACTAGTTTGAATTTGTGCAATAATCATTACCCCTTATTTGATTATTGTGGGTTAGGAAATCAGTAAATTATATTAATGATGTATAAATTAAAAGTTTATGATATCGGTGAATTTTATTAAGGATATATACATAAATTAAAGGTTTAGGACATCAGTAAATCATGTTAAGGATATATACGTAAATTAAAGGTTTAGGACATCAGTAAATCATGTTAAGGATATATACGTAAATTAAAGGTTTAGGACATCAGTAAATCATGTTAAGGATATATACGTAAATTAAAGGTTTAGGACATCAGTAAATCATGTTAAGGATATATA